>JAVXUL010140182.1:0-14929 GCA_035590515.1 Trichilia minutiflora
AGAAATCGAAAAACTATGTGATTACCCCGACTTTCCCTCGGCCCGATGCAGCTGCAGCCGCTGCTTCCTTGACTGCTGAAAGAGCTGCAGGAGCAATCCTCTTGGTTTCATTACTAGTGCTCTCCTGCATAACATTGGATCTCTTCTGCAGCAAGATGCCATTCTCGAGCGATATATCTTGCCCGACAGTTTCTGTCCTCCTTCGTGCAAACGCCAAATTTTTTGTCCAATCCTATGAAAGAAAATCAAAGAAACAAGCTAAATTCAAACCTCATTGTCCAAACACTTGCACTGCAAGCAGAAAAAATAAAATTTCTCACATTGGATGAAGTTCTAGCCACAGATGAACTAGGCTTGGTGGAAAAAGATTTGAACGTCCTTTTAGGTACTCCTTGAATTTTTTCCCACATTGCATCAATCTTCTTATCATCATCACTGATGAAATTTTACCCATTCTGTGCTAAGTCTTGACCAATGGATCCTGTTGTCTCCTTTGGCGCCAAGCCGAGGTACGCAACCCACTTCTATAAAACAGAATCAAGGCTGAAAACAATGGCAGGCACAAATATTCAAATAACTTCATTGAAAAACTTAAAAATTCTCCCATTGGATTTCTTCAATAACGTTTTATTTATAGTTGAACTAGGCTTGTTCATTAAAGACATCATAATCATACTAGAAACTCCGTTATTCATTTGCTCCCACGAAGCATCCACCCGATTTTTCATCTCTGGCATAACAAAAGAACACATAACAATGATAAATATAGACTGTCGAACAACAGGAACCATAAGTTATCGCAATGACTAGTTGTTGATGCAAGATAAAGCCACGGCGACTTTTTCTACACCAGCAGATTTTTTTCTTCTTCCTGTTCTTGAACTTGAGGCGGTGATCGGGTTTATTTGTGTTTGTGACTGGACTTAGGGGAGAAACCCAAGCTGCCTAGGTACCCCCTTTCTCCCTTTCCTCCCTTCTTTCTCTGTTCGTCGGATCTTCGATACTCTTCTCCCTTGATCTTCTTTCGGTGAGTGAGGGGATCAAGTCACACGTAGTTCTTTGGTGGAAAAGGATAGTGATGATAAATAGGAGATGGTGAACTGGTAGGTTGCAATGGTCAAATGGCGACCCCAGAGACACGCGTTGTTGCATGGCTGACGTGCCCAGGGTGACCTGTCATAAGATTAGAGGGCGCGGTAAACTACAGCACTGTTCCTTCTATTCCTTGTCACGTCATCCCCAAGCTCCCGACCCTAAGGGTGCATGTTGTTGAAAGCTCTGACCTGAGTGCAAGTTGATGGCGAACGTCTACGATGAAGAGCTCCCGACTGTTCATCTCGGTTGTAGCACCCGAGGCGAATAGACTGTCTTACTGTTGGTCTGACCATCTTCTCAGAACGACACCGCATAATGGAACTTCGTGGATATGTGCATGTAGTGGGTCTGAACGGAACGTAAAGATGGGCCTGGGTCACTGAACTGGACCTCGATAAAATCCCCAAACAAATATAATTAATTATTATTCTATAATTATTAATAAACTAAGTAATCACATTTATAAATATCTTATAATTAATATTATTATGTTGTTTATTATTTATCAATGTCAAAAAAATTTGCTTGATTTAAATATAATTTTAAATTAATATAATTTTTGATAATATTAATTTTAATAAAATTATTATATTTAAAACTATTTTAATAATTAAGGTCCACGAGCCCAATCCGTCAAAACTAGTCAAAGCACGCTCCTGACCCAAGACATTTTAAAATAGTCACCATACTAACAAACTATATCGGGCTCCAATTGTTTTCGGTATCGAGCCCAATACGACACTATTACTATACATACCATTATCAATGCGTGGCCCGACACGAAGGCGCTTTAAGGCTTCATTTTAAAGGGCCGAACTAGTTAAATTTGGAGTAAAATAAAAGGAAATCAAAAGAAAAATAACAAGATGATTTAATTCTTATAAAAGGAAATCAAAATAAAAGGCTTCATTTTAAAATATTTTAAAATAATTTAATAATTATATTTATAAAAATAATTAGGATAATTTTTTTTCTTTACAAATTTTCAACTATAATCAACCGCTCAAGATAACACTTGAGAAAATGATTGGGGGGCAAGTTGATGCACTGCAATAAATTTAGAGAAATATTAAAAATTGTCAATAATAATTTGGATAAAGTAAAATCAGCAAACATCTAAAATATATCGATAAGGTATTTTGGGCCTGTTATAGTGTGGTCCAAGTTGAATATCAATGGCCCACTGGTGATCTACCAGCCTTATGAGTTTTGTCTATCTTACTTGTTAGGTGTCAATTTAGGCCCAACTTAATTGTTGATTATAAACTCGCGAGGCTTTGCGATTTTGTAGTCATAAAAATGATAGAAATTATTTTAATTCATATTAGGATCAAAAATATAGAAAATATAAAACGAGGTTGATATTAAGAAGTTTAAATTAAACAAGATAAAGTGCACATATTAATAAATTAATATATAAAAAATAACAGAAAAATACATTATATTGCATCATTGTGTAAAAATAATACAATAATTAATTATTTTTAACAACAGTGAATACATGAGTTTTATAAATTGTCATTTAATTTAATTTTGTAAGATGTAAAAATATTATAACCTATTGAAGGGTTATTAGCACTTGCCTCTTACCGTCTTACGAGGATTAGTAGTATTTCAAATCATGAGTGGGTATTTTTAAATCCATTCAATCCAAATTGTTAAAAATTAGTTATTTGGATTGGTTTAAAAAATTTATGGATTGAATTACGGATTGATATTTTTTAAATCGTTGTTCGCGATTTAGATTGTTAATTAAATCAATTTCAAACTACGAAACTACAAACCAAATCACTTAATATTATCTTATAAAATTATTATTATTATTATTATTATTATTTATTTATCATCTCAAGTTATATATGATTTGCCTTCATCTCTTCTATATAATAATAATTAATAAAAAAAATTATTCATAAAAAGGTTAAAAAAATTATTCACAAAATTTACTCTTAAATATTAATAAAAAATTATAGAATTGATAATAATAAATTATTATATTTTTAATTTTATAATATAGTTCAAACATTTTAAACCGCACTTTGTGATTTATAATATTTTAATAGATTAGATTGGATTTATTTATTTTTAAACCGTAATGTGTAAATCGATTTAAAATTTTATCTCAAATTGATCTAAACTATATATGTCCACCCCTATTATCATATACAAAAATAATCACTTATCTTTTCTTTCTCTTAAAATTATTATTTACAACTATCTTTATACTCTTATATATATATATATATATATATATTAGAAATAATTATTTATTCATTATTATATTATTTGATTACTATTATAAATAAAAATAATTAAATATCAAATAATTTTATTTTATTATTAATATATATATGATTATTATATTTAACTTTATTATTGTATATAAAGATAAAGAGATAATTATAAATAATATTGAAAAAAAGAAAGATAAGTGACTATTTTTTATATTATTGTCATCTAAGCGAAATTTTGAAAAATCCCAAAGAAAATAAATGATAATAATATTTCTTATTGAATTATCAAAATATTGTCATCTAAAATAGAACACGAAAGTTTATAAAAAATAATCACTAGATCTTGTAAATATATTTAAAAAAAAGGAGAAAAATAAATAATTATTTTTATATTTTTACTTTCTCAATGAAATTTTGCTAAAACTCACAAAAGGTAAGTGATAACAAAATTATTAAAATATTAGCTTCTAAAAATAGAACACAAAAGCTAATGAAAGGAAAGACAAAAATTAATGGCTCCCAGCACAGGGCCCAAGCTCTTAAGAAAAAAGAAATAATTATAAAACGATGTCGGGGGATAAATTGAAAATGGAAAGATGTGGGGGTAAAAATGTAAAAATGAAAATCTTTATTGAGAGTGGAGAGAGAAACGTATTACGTATCCAATTAAGTCATTTAGGGTTAGGGTTTTAGTTAGACGATCGGATCAATTTGATTTGGTTCAATTTATTAAGTATCGATATTTAAATAGATTGAGTTATATCAATCTATTTATTATACAAACTAATGTTTTAATAGATTTAATCTGACTTACGAATTAATGAATTTAAACGAATGGATCCATGGACTAACTTTTAAAATTTTAAATTTAAAAAAAAAAAAATATATATATATATATAATACACTAATTATTAATAAATACAATATATTATTAATAATAATAATAAATTTATAATTTAAATATAATATAAATTAATTATATTATAAATTAATATATAAAAATTTTAACAAATTAAATAAAAATTTTATCAATAATTTTAAGTTTAAATACACGATCTCAAATCTCAAAATATATTAATCTAATATCATTCAATATTAATAAATAATAAATCTAATATTATTATTAATATTTAAATATAATAAATCATAATTTAAATATAAAAATTAAATAATTTTTTTTAATTAAATAAATTAAACAAATCAATTTGCAAATTAAATGAATTAACCTATTAACTTATAGTTAAACGAATCAAAATAAATCAGTCCCAAATTAAACAAACTTATTTTTTAATCCTAACTCACTTTAATAATATGACTCGCGAATTACCGCTCCGTTTTATAGCTCTCGTATTGCTAACTCGGTCTATTTTTCCCTCTCCTAGGGTTTTTGTTCGATATAAATTTCGTTTGGTTCCCATTGTAGGGTTTTAATCTGTTTGACAACTTCAATCGACGAACGTACAGCCATGCCACGGTAGGATCTTAATGCCTTCTGATTGTTTTGATCGAAGCTAATGTATGTTATCTCGAAATCTAATAAATCTAATGCAGTCTCTTGCTATATTGTCTTTACTGGTTTGCAGGTACTACTGTGATTATTGTGACACTTATTTAACCCACGATTCTGTAAGTTCCTTTGACCTGATGGCAGTTTTTTCAAAATTTTTATTTTTATAAACCCTTAACTGCACCTAAGTGTTGTTCGTAAACATGAATTGAGCATTGGTTGTCACATTGAACCAAAGTATGCATATAAGGACAATAATAGAATTTTTAACAAACTTAAATTTTCTCTCTGCTTAATTATAAATTTATCGAGAGTTCATTCTTATTTCAGTAGTATAACTCAGAGCTCATAGTTTTTTGCTTTTGTTGTTTGCAAATATCTGTTGTTGTCCAACCTTGTGGGTATATCATATCCTCAAATTGTTTCTAACTGAATAAAAAAGATGAAATGAGAGAAGAGAAGGTATTCATCCTTCTTTCAAGATGTTCGATGATAGGAAGTGAGACGGAAATATGAGGGTTGTAGTTATTACTTCTTTAGATCCACAAATAATATCAATTCTTGAGCCTTTTTAAGTATTTTTATTTATTTATTTATTTTTCAAACATTAGGGTGCCTCAAAATTATCATGGCTTTAGTATTATTACGTTTTAAAAGCATTTGTCAAATTTTATGCTGCATCACGTCTGATATAGAAATCGATGTGCATCCAATGGAACTGATGATCTCTTCTTGTCCTTTTCAGCCCTCTGTTAGAAAGCAGCACAATGCTGGCTACAAACATAAGGTATTACGAACATGAGTCCTGTGTCCAATATCAAATCTCCACTGACTTTTCCTCTGCATTACTTTTGTTCTTATACTGTCCATAATTTCAGGCAAATGTAAGAAGCTACTATCAGCAATTTGAGGAGCAACAAACCCAAAGTCTAATCGACCAGAGAATCAAGGAGCATCTTGGCCAAACTGCAGCTTTCCAACAAGTTGGTGCAGTTTATAATCAGCATTTATTGGCTCAGAGACCACGCCTTCCGGTTCTTCCAACACCTGTTATGCCAATTCCTGGAAGTGCTCAGTTAAATTCACCATTAGTCCCTGGAATGAGACCTCCTGTTCTTCCAAGACCAGTTCCTGGTCCTCCAGGTAAATTGGAACTAAATGTAATCATGTTTATTGACCATTCATTTTTATGTGCATTTATATTGGTTGTGAATACAGTTTTTTAGCTTGATTGTATTTGTGTCCACATCCTTGCTTCTTGTTGTGACAGATGTCTTGTTGCTTGCTGACTTGATAATTGCTATTCTTGCTGTTGGTATAGTTCGGTAACCAATTTATATAGTGATGGAGAATTTATAGATTTTTCTTGTACTAACATTTATATTTTCTTTCTTTTTTTCTTTTTATTGTGTGTGTGTGTGTTAGTGTGGCATGTTATTCAATTACTACCAATTGAAACCCTTGGTTATATTGACGACAGCAAATGTTTTAGTTTTGCCAAATATTTTGTTGAATTCAGTTAACTTTCTTTATGCCATTATTGGTTTAACTGATAAATTGTCAGTATCAGTATAATCATTTAACTGTTTTGCTTTTTATTAGACGTTTTGTGTGACACGATGGTGGGTTGGCTTATTTATGAAGATAAAACGCTACTGCTTTCTTTAATCTATCTACTTGCTTGCATTACTAGCATATGCTTATTTGTCAGACCTTTGTCAAAGTGTGATGTTCACTGTCATTCATATTTTCAAGGCTAGTGTTTTCCAGTGACCATATCATGTCAATTATTGTGCTCCTAGTCTAATCCTATGGCAATTAGAATGAATAGAATTGAATTCCTTGTGATGGTGATGTCAGGCCATGACTCCTAGTCTAGTCCTTTGGCAATTAGAATGAATAGAATTGAATCCTTTGTGATGGTGATGTCAGGCTATGTGTCTGCTCCAGGCATGCCACCAATGATGGCACCTCCCGGTGCTCCTCCTGCAACTGGCCAAGTAAATGGTCTTCCAAGACCTCCCATGTTTAACCCACCGTCGGTTCCTGGTAGTACAGCACCACCTGCGTCATCTGGTGGAGCCCTTAATATGGTTACACCTCCTGCATATCAAGCCAATCCGTCCATGCCAACGAGTGAAAACGCCAATGCTCAAGGTCCTGAGTCATTAGGGTGATTGAGTGGTATGTTCTGCCTCTATGCTTTTGTTGGAATCATTTGTGATCAATGATGTATGTTACTATCCTTAGTACAATGAAATCAAATGATGAACTATATTAGCACACTTCTGCAATGAGTATGGGACATGAAGCAATATGATTAGAAATATGGGCTTTAATTTTATTTTTTTTCATTTTACTTTTATAAGGAAGTGTATGAAGTTACAGTGGAATAATTTTATCTGGATAAGTACTGTCAAACAAACTAAAGTATTTGTGATGCATATACTCTCCACTGCTTGCGGAAATATGAGGACTGAAGTTAATTTGTATTTTGTTGGATATTGATTGTGGCTTCTTACTTCTTGGTGTTCCTTTCTAGTTTGCGTGGGACCGAGACAAAAGGAGAAGATTTATTTTGAAGAGATTTGATGTAAAGATAAATTATAAGCTAATAAAGAAAGGAAAGAATAAAGTTAAAAGGGAATTTCGGGCAGCATGTGCTTTTGTTGATAACATTGCTACATTTCTATCAGTGTTCCCCAACGAAATGGAAAAGAAAAAATGTTAGCTATTATTTTGAGGTGCTTTAGAGAATTTTTTTACCTATCAGCTACAAATGGGCCATCAGAGTTACATGAGGTTCCTGAAAGAATATAAAGAAAAGTTCAGGAAAAGAAGTGCTGAAATTACAGTCAAGAATTTTTTTTACGTTTTTTTTTTTGCATTGGTTTTTGATAATTTTTTCTTTCATTCTCCCATATGTGGCTTCAATGAAATTTTGCTTCTTACAGGCTGTTGTAGAGGACAACAAAAATTACGTCCACAGTGATACAAATGGTGCTTCTTTCTCATTTGCCATCCATGATCACCTGCTGTTAATATGTAATCTGTTTTGAATGTTGAATGTAGAATGGTTATGCTACTCATTTTGTTAAACATTTATCAAATATCATGCAACCCTTGTAATTCAGCTAAGAGGTTACATGATCTATATTAAAGGTGATTTGCTTATGTATGGCTGAATTTCAATTGAAAATTAACGCAAGGCTAGTTCTGAACAAATGGAGAGTAGTCTGACTTTGCTTGGGTTTGGTTGGGATTTCAATTATTTAAATCGATGTTTTGATTGTCTAATGGGAAGCTAATGAACTACTGGTACAATCCCTATGCTTTTGTAGACTGGTTTCAAGATCAAGCAGCCTAGCGCACAGATTTGCCCTTGTAAGAGAAGAAAAATGAAACTTCACTTTTTCTTGTCTTCGTCTGGTTCTCTCTTAGCAATTCACAGCATCAGCAAATGGAACCATGAACACAAAAGAAGTTATAATTCGATTCTAGGGTTCAATTAGTTGTACTTCTGCCCTTGCCAGACTCGAGGTATTGACCACAATAAAGAAAATATGTTTTAACCCTTACTAAGGTTTGCTTTCAAATGTTTCAAATTTTATGTTAAAATTTGACATCAAAATTTTAAAATTTTTGTAATTGGATTTAGATTTCGTGTTATAATTAAAATGGATATAAAGACTTGGTGTATTGTAATCAAGTGCTAAACATGAAAGTCTGCAACAAAAAGTTTCTTAAAATTACAATACACAGTCTTTATATCCACTTTAATTATAACTCAGAAATCTAAATCACATTACAAAAATTTAAAATTTTTGATGCTTTGAAACATTTGAAAGCAAACCTTTACTGGATAGAAAGATTTGGTGTATTGTAATCTAGTGCTAAACATGAAAGTCTTCGACAAAAAGTATCTTAAATTTTTTTTTATTTATCATAAATATGTATTTGATAAATTTTTATTGAATAAATTTCTTCCCATTAAAAAATTTCTACGTTAGTGATCAGTCAACCGGCCCAAACTATGCTACAATTCCAGGTGGCAGGCATTCACATCAAAACGATGAAATATTATTGGACCTGAGGTTTTACAGATTCAGAAAAGAGTTTTTAACAATGGAAATAATGGTGCTCGAAAAAGAAGCAAGCACATACACATATTTATGGACATATATATGATACATACGCTTGTTTATATCTGTTAGCTGTAAAAAGCTGTATAAAATCCTTGCATGCATTGGTTCACTTACTATGAAGTATAAACAAAATGTGAAAACGGAATGGTCTTCTTTTTATCACAAGCTGCTTGAAGCACGCACCATCTCTCCTTAGACTTTATGTCTATTAGTAACATAAAAGCAGTCAACATAAATTTCAATTTCTTATTTTTGTAGCATGTAATATAAAATCCTTAAAGAGCTGATGTCTATCAATAACATAAAAGCAATCAACGTAAATTTCAATTTCAAATAACATAAAAGCAATCAACATAAATTTCAATTTCTTTCCTTCGTAACAGGTATTATAAAATCCACTGTTCTTGCTGCGCTAGCATTACCTCTCAAATTCCAATTCCCATTAAGTAAAAGTTCTGAACTATAAGCAGCTACTCGTTTAGAAAAACGGTAGAACAATATAATGGCTACAAATTTAACACCTTTCAACGAAACAAAAATAAATGATAGTCCTATACCCTTATCAAGGAATGGCACACAGATGGAATGATCTTCTTCACAATACAGAATCAATAAATGATCTTTAAGGTTTACTGCAGATGTCTCATTTATCTCTATTATCTGGGTAGTGAATATAAGAAACATGGGAAAGGGAAAAAAAAGACTCTAGACTGTTAAGTAGAATCAAGAACACACACGTTTTTTTACTGCAAACGGACATTATTAGCAGTAAAATCACAAATTTGACCAATACACAAACCTGGCCTTGAGCTGCCTTGATCAAGCTAATGATCATTTCTTAATTTGGGTTTATGCTTGGTGTGATGAAACTCTCTGACCCTGCTGAGGAAAGAGATTCTAAGCAGTTAAAAACAACTGAATAACAAAACATTTAAGTTGACGTTGATTCTAGAAGTGTCCAAAAATGTATACCGGTGTCGGCACAAGTTAACACAAGCTAATGCAATCACCTTTAGAAGTGGATGCTGGTTTGCACGGGAAAAGGTAACAGGCATCCTAAAGCCAATTTCTTTTTCCTTTTTGGCATCCCTTAGAATGTAATTTTTCTCATCTATTAAACAGCTTGCTTGTCCGCAGCTCTCAAGCCATAAATGTGTCACCAGTGGTTTACCTAGATCAATGAATTCCAGCATATTCCTTGCACGCATAAATCTATCAGCTATAAAATGTGTAGCATCCAGTGGAGATGTTGCAATGAAAATGCCCAGAGTGCTCAGATCTGGTGGAATAAACGGAAAACAATGAAATATATATAAACTATAGGGGATCACGGTGCTTAGTGAGAATGACAGATGGATACAATATACCTTTTTCTGCTGCTTGATTACATCATTAGCTTATGCTGGCTAAACAGAACTCGAACATGTGCCGTATCTCTCCGTCTCCTCAAATCTTTCCGTGTGAAATCAGGTATGGACTGGGAGACACCTAATCTAAGTTCTTTCAAGAGGGAGGATTTGGGTAGGTTTCTGTTGAATGACATTTTGTGATATTTAGAAGGCATAGGACAGGAAGATGCTGCATTTATACCTTGGTAAAGTTAACAGTAATATATCCTGAACGAAGGGGCTCAAGGTTCTTGCCAGATGACACTTCAAACTTGTGATTATTTTCCGTACCATTACTAGACAACAGAAAATTGACGTTATCTACTTCGGCTGGGGTGACTCCCTTGCAGATGCTAGCTGATTCATTGTTACAACTGGTGAGCCTGGTTCATCAAAACTCTTCCCTATATACTTTTCTAGAGGATGCAAAGGTGAACAACTATTCACTTGTTGTGGTTTTCAGTCAAAATCTTTATCGTAACGAGAGTATTATTATTGTCTTCTGCTCTTTTTTGAATCTTCATGCAACATTGGTTGTCTTCCTTCCTATTTACTGTTGCTAAAGGCACATACATGTTATGTCTCCGTTTGAATGGCATTGATCTTTATGTAGTGGCCTTTTGCTTTGGAACGGCTCCGTGTATCTAATTTTAAATAACTAGTAGCAGTTATAAACTTATAATTAGGGAAATTTGCACTTTTTATTCAATATGTTGTTTCTAGCTTCAGTAGATGAATTTGGATTCAATTCAAACCATCTTCCTGTGGCACTCACAAATTTACAGGGATCGCCAACTAATCTACTACTCTTTCTTCTGATTTTAATGATGCCAACCTCTGCCGTCTCTTAAATTTGTGATTGTTAGAACTTTTCGATGTATCTCCTGCTAACAACTGACTGCTTTCTTGAGTAACAGTGAAAGTATTCTTAAGCTCCCTTTCTGTTTGATCGACTGAAATTGATAAAGTCATATAATTTTCACATTGCTTGCCGTTCCTGCTGATAGTTTCATCTACTTGTCCGTGGACAATTAGCCTAGGTGATCTTTTGCCTGAACGTTTTTTTGGTATTATCAGAATTTGTACAATCAAACTGTTTCCTAATCAAAGACACGTCCCTCCTGTTGGGCTTTGCCTTAATTTTCAGCTCAAATCCAAAGCCCACAATATAATATTTTTATATATTAGTCAATTATTTATTGAGAGACAAAGAAATCAATTGAAATTTAAAAGCACATGCAGAGAATGACAATCATCAATCAAGACAATTGATAAAGAAGAGAGAGAGTGAAGAAAAACAGAGAGAGAACGTAGAAGACGGACAGAGAGATTTCTGCAGAAAATTTCAGTGAGTAGCTTCTGGTTTTTCTGACGATCGGAGATCGATCCACCGTCCGATCAAGCTGAAATTTTAGAGGTACGTTCATGACACCTTGTTCTTCATTCTGGACAGTCCGATTGTCGTTTGGTTACTTATAACTCAGATCTGGAAGTTAATTCCGAATGTATTTATTGTTGGATGAGAAAGATTTGTTTTCTACCAATTTCTGAGTTGTTTGTGGATTGATCTTCACTTGTTATTGTTGAGAGTGTTTACTCTATTGTTGTTAGTGATTGTGGATAGGTTTTGTACCTATTGGATTTAGGTTTGTACCTAAAGTTTTATAGTGGAGATTTGGGTGGACTCCGAGAACAGTCCCGTGGTTTTTATCCTTTGGAGGAGTTTTTCACGTTAAAATTGGATTGTGTTGATATTTATTTTTCTATTTATATTTGTGTTTGGAGTGTTTGTTTGGTCCCTCACAGGTTCAATCAAAGAGAGGATTCCGTCAGTTCCCCAACACCTATGAGCCCACAGGATCACTGATACATTATTAATGCTGAAGTAGAGGGAATCTACAGAAAAATAGATGTTTTCAGTTCAAGTAATACAACCCAACACAACCTCCACCAGCTCATTCGGTGTGAAGGTAATCCATCAGGGGGTGTTTTTGTGGTCATATGGTATAAAAAGTACCTAAAATGATATCAGCACCAACAACTATGTCAGTGTGAAGAATACATTACTCGTAACAGAAAACCAAGCAACAAAGTAAAGAGCAACCTTAAACTTTCGTGAAACAAATATAAAAGAAGAAAAAGCTACCTAACACACTTTTTTAAAAACATATGATTCTAGCTAATTGATAAAGCATGCACTTTTCATCAGACAAAAGCATGTGATTTGGATATGATGCTACAAAATAACTTTATGAACAAAACATCAAGAGAGTAAGAAGTTCTGTAAGGGAACACATGGTGTTATTACTTGGGAAGATAAAAAGATAGAAAACATATTTGGCAGTAAAAAATTCACTCGATCAAGTTACCTCCACTATAGAGTATACATTATCTCATGTGTGGGGATCAAACGATAGGGCAAGGTTTCGCAATATTTGAGTTTCAGGCTCACTAAAAAATGCAGCTCCAGGATTCTCCTCGTACGGATCATAATCCTGTAGTTAAGTGAACAAGAAGAATTAGAAAGAGAGTCTTCATTGGAGACGGGCACACGACAGAAATGGTATTTGTGACATTTGAAGAGTCGAGTAAGAGTAGGGGCACAAAATTTCAAAGATTGGGCCTGAGTCCAAAGCCCAAACAACAGTACACAGCAGCAACAATTTTCCAAAATATTAATTATTTATATGATGCACTTGAACTAATGGCATGAAATTCCACACAGCATATTTTTGAACAAAGAAGTAAGAACTATAGTATTGGACTTAAGCACATATATTGATTAAGCATAATAGATCTTCTCCTTTTTGCTCCAATCTACACTCCAGTTGCAGTTCAGATCAAATCCTCTACCTGACAAAAATTCACGAACTCGCCCTTCAGCATCTAAACTTCAAGCGATCACATATTTTCAAATCACTGAGATCAACTGGCCATTTCTTTGTTCACAAAGATTTCCTGCTTTAACAAGTTTGCGTCCATTCAAGTTTTCCATTGGCATCACTTGAAAAATCATTTAAAATAGAGACTTTCAAATTATAACAATAATAATGTTGAAAAGCAATTTCCCCAAAGTAGCAAAGGAAGTTGAAATAATTTAAGCCTTTGCCACATTTTAAGGTAGTTTATCATAGACTGATGCATGCATAATATCCTCAGTTACTATGTCAATTATAAGTATTGTTAATTTTTAATATTAGTTTGTTGCTTGTATTAATACATTTATTCAAAAATTTGTTTACAGCAATGCTATTATTTAAATATAATTATTGGAGAATTTTACTGAGACCTAGTCCAGCGGTTCAGGTCCATCTCCACGCTCTTGTTCAAACCCACCACATGCACATATCCAGCACTTATACGGCGTCGTTCTGAGGAGATGATCAGGCCAACAGACCAAGACAACCAGTCAGGGAGTCGGCTCAACGGTCTACTACGCAGCAGTACAGATTTACGGATACTCGGGGTATACTAATCCCCACCCCTTCACCTTATGGCGACACCAAGGCCAGAACCTGTCATATGAAGATCTCCCAAGAGCCAGGGGATTTCACTCTCGGGGGAGTTGGAAGTCCTATTCGGAGGTGCGAACATTCGGGGACTCGGGGATGACGTGGCAAAAAATAGTGTCACAATTTCCCACGCCCTTTAACTTTGCAACAGATCACCCTGGGTATGTCAGCCATGCAGCAACACATGTTCTTGGGACCGCCATCTGGCCATTTTAGCCTGTCAGCTCACCACCTCCTCTATATTATCACCATCCTTTTCTCACCAAAGAACTACGTGTGACTTGATCCCCCCACCAGTAAAGAAGAAGAGAGAGAGAAGCACCAGATGAACCAGAAGAGAGGAAATGAGAGAAGGAGGAAGGAAGGGGGTACGTAGATAGCTTGGGTCTCTCCCCAAGTCCAGTCACAAACACACCCAAAATCAATCAACCACCGCACCAATGCAATCCGGGACACTTTCTGTGCGTGTCTCGCAGCCTCAAGTTCAAGGAGAAGAAGAAGGAAAAATCTGCTGGTGTAGAAAAATCGCCGTGACATTTTCTTGCATCAACAGTTGGCGCCGTCTATGGGAAACAAACAAAAACCCATCGAAGCACCATCTTTGCCCAAAATGACGAACATCAGGAGCTACACAACTAGAAGACACGCGACTAAACGTGGGGGTATGGAAGAAGTCTCTGCAGGAGCAGCTGCATTGCGAAAAGGGCTGAAAGCGCTTTGTATGTGATCCCAGAGCATGAAAGCCCTAGATCGAATGCCGTTGAGTTGCATGCACATGAACTAGGCCATGCAAGGGGAACAGATGAGATGTCTCAACTAGGGGTGGACAGATTTAAACCGATCCATACCAAACTGATCCAAACCGTTTAATTGGATTGGTTTGGATCGATTTGAATCTATGTTGGATTGATCTCTAGATTAAAATTTTACAAACCGCTATTAACGGTTTGGGTTATGGATTGGATTAATTCCAAACCGCCAAATCAAACCGCTTAAATAAATATTAAATATACTTAATATTATTGTATGATAATATTAATATTATATG
>JAVXUL010140212.1:0-14926 GCA_035590515.1 Trichilia minutiflora
AAAATATTTCTCAAATCAGAAAATCATAGGGTTAACCCATTCACGATAAAACCAAAATATGTTTACAATCCATAAAGGAATAAATAATTTAATACATTTTAAAAAAAAATACAAATCCAGTGAACTAATGCAAATCTAAGTGAGTTAATTCTGATTTTATACCTGCTGACCCCAAAGTCTAGGAGAGTCACCACCACCACCACACACCTATCGACTACCTAACCTGCAACTGGAGAGTGCGAGGGATGAGTATACGGGAATATACTCAGTGAGCGAACTGAAAACATATATATGTATATATCACATACTATTTAACCCATAGGTAAGAAAACCTACCTCAAAGATAGTATAAAACAATTAAATTCAAGAAGTTCTTTTTAGTCCGAAAACCTTAAAACACAAGTTACAAATCATTGGATTGGCTCCCATTCCCAGTGACTACCCTGGTCATGGGTGTCCTGAGATCGTCAGTGGATTTTATATGCAATTAAAACATGTTGTTTATAAAAATAGATTTGAATGCAAAGAATAGAATATGTTGGGTTTTTCAGAAAATATGCCCACCATTAACGTTCGCCTCGGATTAGTCACGTGGTGTATCATGCTGATCCAATATGAGACTCACAGGTGATCAATCCATCTACTCATAAATACAATAACCACTATACGACTCCCTCACCTGTGAAGTCTCTACACTCACCTGGGCGACCTTTATCTTCTCAGGCCGACTCTAGGCTGCAACCAGTAGCTACTGTGCACAACAGACCCTCATAGCCCTCATCACCAAAATGTAAATAAAATCGGTTCACACGACCGTCAACATCAACAATATCCTGGCACTCATAGCTGTCATCTCAACAAGTATAAAACCTGGCCCACTGGCAATATCATCAACATAAAACAAATATAAAATCTGACTCATCGATTGTATCAACATTATAAAGTCATCATCAAAGTATAAAATATCAAAAAATGGCCCGCGACCATTATACATATAGAATATATACATATTTCACATACAAAAAAAGTAACCAAACATATAAATAGTCGACTCATAGAGTAGGGAGGGTATACACTCCCTAATTCCCCTCGTTTCTCGGAGTGTCACGCGGATACCTCACTTGTGTATCGTCGCCTAAACACAAGCATCCAAGTATACATATCAATATACTTTTTAAAGTACGTATGTGACTCGAATGGCGTGCAATGCATGCTAATCTGGGTTTATCCTAAAGTCGACTAATACGAAAAATCAGTTAAAACTCCTATTATACGTCTATTTACCCAACCTTTTCTACCATGACCCCCCCCCCCCCTTTTACGATTATACAAGTATAATTTGGGTCGATTTCGCTATTTGGACCTACGAATCCCACATGCTCGTCAGAATAATAACTCCGATTATTGTTCACGCTTGTTTATTTTCTTAAAAGCTGTATTTCTAACTTCTTACGACTCCCTCAACTTCATTACAACCCAAATAACATGAAAAATCTAAACATACACGAATAAACTAACTGAAAATGCTATGAATGAATAGTAAAACCCATACGAATTAAGCTTCATGAAATACGAAACAAAATAGATAGACAAGTTAGAAATGTAGCTACGAACCTTGTGGTATGGTCGGTTTTCTTTGATTTCGCTCAGAAGTTGGAAAACCCTAATTTTTCTCCCCGAAACCCTAACTCCTCTTTTCGTTCTCCGCACTTCTATCGTCCAATCGATGCTCCTGGGTAGTTAGACACGATGAATGCCGTCGACAGACGAAGAAAAAACAAAAATGTGGCAAAAAATTAGGTGAGAGGTGAAGAGAGCAAGGAAAGAATGTATGTGAGGGAGAAAAGAGAAAGAAAGAAGAAAAAGTGAGAAATCTGAGCTTGGACCCCCTATTTATAGAAAAAAGGTAAAATTATCATTTTTACCCTTAAGTTTTCTGAAAGAGGAGCTTTTAGAAGAGGGCAATTTCGGTCATTTCGTGCAGATTCGATCAAAGGAATCGAAGTTCGTTCGAACGAATGACCCCCTTTGATCGAACAAATCACAGTTCGTTCGAGCGAATCCTTCGACGTTTACAGAAGTCAGAGAGCTTCCAAATTATTGATCGAACGAATTCATGTTCGACTGAATGAATCAACACTTCGATCGAACGAATCTCTCATTCGATTGAACGAATCCTCATTCATTCGAACGAATCTAAAACTACAAATTTTTCAGGGAGTTCTAAAAATGTCAATCAAACGAATCATCCTATTCGATTGATCGAACCCGTCAAAATTGAAAATCTCACTTGAATACTCCCCAAATTTAATTACGTTGAGGTCCCTGCATTTACAACCCCAAACTCTACCTTAACAAACTTAAATCCCCAAGATAAATATGAAATTGTAATAATGTGTTAATGGTGTATGAGATAGAGGCAAATGCATGTGCAGTAAAAAAAATAAAATTACTTTTATGCCCTTAGATTGCAAACACGGGGCTCATAACGTCATCGTCGATTGAAGACCACGTGCTGATAATGGGACCACATCATCCTCGATCATAGATCGCATATGGATATGGGACCACTTCGTCCCCAAATCGAGATCACATACTACTTATTAGACCAAATCATCCACTAATCAATTTAGAGTATGTCGTACTTGATCTGAAACCTATACAATTATGCTGCTTGTTTAAGCTACTTGTGGAGGCTACTGGCTGATTCTACTTGTTCGAGCTATTTATGGAGGCTACTTATTAAAGCTATTAGCTGATTCTATTTGTTCAAGCTACTTGTGGAGGCTACTTATTGAAGCTACTTGCGGATTCTACTTGTGAAAGTTACTTGTTCATGCTATTTGTGGATGCTACTTGTTCTTCTCTACTGATGAAGCTACTTGTTCAAGCTACTTGATGAAGCTACTTGTTCAAGCTACTTGATAAAACTGCTTATAGATGCTACTTGTTGAAGCTACTTATCGATGATACAAAGTGAGCCCTGGCCTACGTTAGGCATTTGTAAGCCTTAACTTGCATCAGGCATCATATCGTGCTTATAAGCTCGTTGATTCTGAGCTCACTTGCTCCATGTTATCGAGCTTATGCACTCGATGATTTTGTGCTATCTCATTCATGATACCGAGCTTATTCGCTTGATATCAGGCTTAGAACGCTCGATGATTCTTTGCTATCTCGCTCATGATACTGAGCTTATTCATTGGATGTCGAGCTTATGCGCTTGATGATTCTCTGCTATCTCTCTCATTATAATGAGCTTATTCACTTAATGATGCGCTTGATGATTCTTTGATATCTCGCTCATGATACCGAGCTTATTCGCTCGATGATTCTGTGTTATCTCGCTCATGATATCAAGCTTATTTTCTTGATGTCGAGCTTACGCGCTCGATGATTTTGTTCTATTTCACTTATGATATCGAGCTTATTCGCTCGATGATTCTCTGCTATCTCACTTATGATACTGAGCTTATTTGCTTGATGTCAAACTTACACGTTCGATGATTCTCTGCTATCTCCCTTATGATACCGAGCTTATTCATTGGATGTCGAGCTTACACACTCAATGATTCTTTGCTATCTCACTCATGATACCGAGTTTATTCGTTCTTGTTGAACTTATATGCTCGATGATTCTATGCTATCTCACTCATGATACCGAGCTTATTTATTGATGTCAAGCTTACACGCTCGATGATTCTGTGCTCTTTCATTTGATGATGTCTAGATCCCGGATGGAGCCCCTGTCCCTATGAGAGTTCCATATAGGCTATAGTTTTTACTAAAAATAAATTTTTATTGAAAACTAGGGGACTTGATGTTTGGGTAATTTACCATAGCCCAGTCCAAAAGGCCTAGGCTCATTATTCAGCATGACCACATATTAATAGGATCCATCCCAAAATCTCTAGAGTTAGCCATCCTAACCCTATAAAAGTCATCATCTTCTCTAAAAAGAGAATTACATGTGACTTGATCCCCTAACTCCAAAAGAAAAAGAAAAAAAGAAGAAGAAAAAAAGAGGAGAAGGAAAAGAAAAGGAGTACGTAGGCAGCTTGACAGAGACCCAAGTCCAGTCATAAACACAAAAAATCTTTCAACCACAACACCATAACCATTGAGAAATTTAATGTTTGGTATAAGAAAGTTACCGGAGATTTCTTACATCAACAAGTTATTTTAATATACTAAATCCTTTTTACCTTAATTCAAAGGTTAGATAAAAATAAGCCATGAATATGAATACATTAAAAAATGTAATTACTTATATTTTTTAATAAATAATTTCTTTGATATTGTTAAAAACTATTGTTTTGGATAATTTAAAACTAGTATAATAAATTAATATTGTGATATGAACAATGTTTTGAATATGACATTGCGAATTGTTATTTTCGTGATTATGCACATATTACAACAACAATCAAATAATAGAACAATACATAATAAAATATTAATAACCAGTTAAATAATACATAATAAATAATTATTATTAGTGCTTACTTTAATAAATGAAATATTGATTAGGTATTATTTTATAAATTTATGCATTAATATCTTTTCTTATAGTTATTACAAATATTAATATTAGAGGCATACATACGTTTTTTGAAACCCTATAATTTGCCCAAAATTTAAGTAATATTTCATTAATTACCTATTAGTTAATGAAATTATAATTAAATAGCTTTTTTAGTTTATTATTATCATCATTTGTAATTTTAAATAATAAATATACGTATGACTTGTTGTATAAATAAACTGTTATATTCGTATGTGCTTGTAATATGCGCATTTGTTGTTACGGATAATACATTTGAGATAATAACTAATAAGCAATGGCTGCGATTCACAGGTACTCCATTTCGCCACTTTTTGGTCAATATTTGTAAAACATTATGCTGGTGATTTTATTTTGGGTCGTATTTTCAAAATATATCTGCATTTATATCTATATCTATATATCGATCTATCTATAATATCATAAGTTTATACACATATTTATAACATCCTAAGCTTTTCGGTCATTATTCAAGTTTTGATTTACAAGGACCCATAATTGAATTGTGATCTCCAAATACGGAATACCTAACTCTTGGATCATATTCTTTTATAATTTGAGTTATTACCCTAATCTTAGATTGTATGTTTGAAGTATTTTTATACGTATTTTATATGTACTATGTCCTCCTTAAAAAGTCCAAATTCTGAATTATAAATACCAATAAATAAATTTTGATATTCAAGTACAAATTACTAAACTCTTGGATTGTATTATTCTATAATTTTTGTTGATCTTATGTCCTAGGTTGTATGTTCCAGTATATTGATGTATACTAAATTCTCATTGAAAGATTCAAATTTCTATAATACCTTGTATTTTGAGTTCAAGGATAATTTGATCATGTTAATCTAGAAGGTTATTTTTTTTTATTTTGAAATTTTTATGTTGGCGTGTATTATTGATTAAATAAACCTGCATTGAAGATTATTAAGTGATTTGATAAGTTTTGGATGAAATTTATTAAGTTCTTGAAAAGTGTTTCTAAAGTTCTGACCACGCACCTGAGCTTCAAATATAATTTTTTATTGATCAAAAAATTTAATTAATGAGTCATTTATTTTTAATTAAAGAGGATCAAATTCAAATCTATAAAAAAATTTAAGTCAAATATAAGGTTAGATAAGATAGAAACGAAACCAAGAACAAAACAGGTTGCTCTTAAATTTCTTTGTGGACACATGAAATTCCAAATTAAATTCCTATTGATCGGGATGGAATTTTGATACAAGGTTTACTTCTTATATAAGAGGACAAAAATATGATCATTTATAAAGAAACAAAAGTGAAATCAGACTACCTATAAAGGAGAAATTAGTGTTAGAAGTGAGGCATTTAAATGATATTTTTCAGAAAGGTGATATTTAAACCTTACTTAAAAGTGCCAATACCTTGGGAAGAAACACAAAAATTTTGGCAAAGGTATTGATCCTTTTGCAAAGATTTCAAAACCTGTTGGGGAAAAATACCTTAGATAGGTTCTTGAACGTCAAAAAATCATCTTTACCCCCTTTTGAACTCATTTCCTTTTCATTTTTTTCAATTTCTTAAGGGTAAATAAGTTATTTTCTCATCCATTAACATTGTATTTATGTAATTAAAAGGTAGAACATTTCATTTTCTTCTCATTCTCATCTTTCTAACAATATTTTTTCTTTTCTTTTACTCGTATACCTTCTCACTATTTTTTTCATTTTTCATGATTTTTTCATTGATTAAATTTGTTCTTTTTACTACAAATCACAAGCTTTTGACATCCTCATCACTCTATAGACTTTGATTGAATGATTTGATTCAGGATTTAGCTAGAAAGAGATTATGTCTGCTGTTTACGATTTGGGGCTTTTCGTGTTTAGTGGTGATTAAATCATCTATGTGCTAAATTGACTCATTGGTAAGATTTGTAGCACTATAATGATTATAATTTCACATTTTAATTTATTTTTGAACATATGCCATCGTTATGGTTTATTGGGCATATTAGAATTTCAGGATTTTAGCTCATTAGCAATAAATTAAGGCTAAGATTAATGTTTAGATGATAGAATTAAACTGATCATTTGTTGATTTATGTGAAATAAAGTTTTGTTTTGTAAATTGAATAGTAATAACAAAATTTAGAATTACTTAAGACTTAAGAAATGATATCGTTTATCATGCAAAATAGTTAATTATAGTGAGTTAAGCAAAGTTGATATATTCTCGAACTAATCGTTTAAATTGGATTGTAAGTAAATAGATTTTGGAGGATGGAAACACTATCGCGTGTTAGCTCTTGAGTTATTCTCTTATACATGCTTTGATTATTTTGACAATGGTTGCTAAATTTAAGTGATAGATACTTCGAGGGAGTATTCATAAGTTTGCAGTGATCTAGACTTCATCCAACTCCTAACTACCAGCTTTGTGAGTGGAAATATGTCTATGATTTCAAATATGTTTTTTCAAATGATATATATACATACATATATATATATATACACACATATACTTAAAATGTGAATGGAATCCAAATAGTTTAATTTGCTTTAAATGTTTATGTAAAGCATTTATTTATCAAACGTATGATTCGTTGTCAAGAAAATGGAACTTCAGATAATATTTTATGTTTATAAAGTTCAATTTATATAAAATGTTTTATAAATGCTTTCATTGCTTATTAAATGTTTTATAAAATTATATATTTTCATTGCTTACTAAATGTTTTAAAAATGAATGCATATAATTTTGCTTTCATATATATTTTCAAAAGAAATAAATTTGTATATGTTTTATGAGTGAGTGGATCTTTTATGCATTCTTATTTAAATGCTAAAGCATTCCAAAATTGAAATGTTTTGAGAAAAGTTTTGTTATGTATTTTATGATTTATAAATGGAATTTCATATGAATAGATATGTTTTCATGTATTTTAAGAGTTTACAAATGATTTAAAAATATTTTACGAGGAAGTTCTGAGATAGTTCACATATTGATAATATGATTTGTAAATGTTTTAGGAGATTCTATGATATGATTTTTTATGTTATGTGTAATTGCATACATGTGCGAGTGCTATACTAACCAAAGAACAAAAAGATGCGGCAGTACTGATCTATGGATTAGGAAGGGTGTTCGTTCGTCTGACAATGTTCGGATAGTAAACTCCATATCCCTCTGTCTTGTTTTAGTGTTTCAGGCATAGTATAGTATATAAATATACAAATATAGGTATCCATTCGCCTAGCCAAAGGTTGTAACTTTGGGTATAGTTCAATAGATATGATAAGATGTATGTTTATACATATACATATATGTGTGTGTGCTATGTTAAATTTTAATGAAATGCATATGAGGATATTTATGTTAAATATTTTCAATGATTTTAGTATAATTATTTTCATGAGTATATTCAATACTGATTTTCCTTATTATTTTTCCATCAACTTACTAAATCTTTCCTTGACACACCATAGAATATCTGGAGTATGATTAACCAGAGACAAGGCTCACTTGTCCCCTTTAGCCTCATGTGATTATACATCCTGTAAACACATATATTAGAGCATGTCATATATATACAAGTATTGAGTATATATGGGTTTGTTTTGAAGTACGATTCCCTGTTATTTAGTTTTCTGTGTATTAAATAATAATCATGTATTGAGTTATAAGTTAAATGGGATTTAGTCCTATATCCATGTATGAAATTTGTGCATCATAAGTTTAAATGTTAGTCTATATGTTAAAAGTGGCATAGGAGGGGTTAGTCTTGCCTTTTGCTTGTCACCCTCTGAAAATACCAAGGTGTGAGAAAGATGGTATCATAGCATGGTCTAAAGGTCAGTGATTGTATAAGTAAGAGTTAAGGTCTTACATATAGTATGTTCGATTGGCATATTAGTATACTAAACACTACTACTCCAATATTCATTTCATGAGGTTTGCCTTTAATTTCTCTGATAGATACTTAGGACTCTTCTAGTAGTCTGATCCTTGACTCGATCTCAATATTAGGTAATCTTGTTTTTGTTATGAAAATAGAGCAAGCAATCTTATGGTTATAATGTATAGGAGAAATTCCTATCTATTCGATGGATAAAACCAATTAGACAACCTAGTGTAGAAGGTAATTAGTTAGTTAAAACCTCAATGATCATATATTGGTTAGTGGAAACAACCGAGTTATTTATGAGATTTTAACTAAGAAAGTATTGAGTGAGTAAATGATGCCATGAATCGACTTGAGTAACGGAATCGCTAGTGAGTAATAGAAGTTATGTTATGTATGTTGGGACAAAATGTGAATGAATAATAAATGGAGAGATTATTAGCTTTGTACTTTTATACATGATATGATTATCAAGGTTAAGAAAGCAATAGTTTAAAGGCTGTAAAATGGAAAGTAGTATAGATAATAGGGATATAGATGTGAGCTCGAGAAGGAATGAAAACTATAGAGATTAGTTGTTAAGCCAAGAAGTCTATTTGAGAGAGAAAATTTTAGTAGAATATGATCTGGATGTAGTAATGCAAGTAAACTGTGAAATAACCACAGAAGGGGTATTATGAAAGTAGTAAAGAGAGATTATACTAGTTATACCAGCTCAACCAGTTAAGTTTAGAATTTTATTTGAGATTGGCATAGAGACTAACGAATGAAGAAGTTAAGCATATAGAGGAATGTATTTAAAGTGCTTGATGATGATAACCTACAAGAATTAGATTGAAAGAGCCTAGGTAAAGAAGAGTTAAATAACAACCATACTTTTGAGATGTGGATAGTAGTGATGTTATAAGGAAAATAGAATTGTTATCCATTCGGTGTATATTAATTGGCATAGATTATGTGAGTGATTATATATGATGACTTGGTATTTAGGGTTTGATGAATTCATAGGAATATACGACGGATGCTGAAGGGATAAGGAAGATATAAATTAAAGAGTTATAGTAAGTATAAGTATTTAGATATTAAAGATGTAGTAGGGGATATAACTCACCTTAATGAGAAGTAGGAACTTTAAAGGTTATGACTTATGGGTGGCTATAATAAATTGAGATGTGAACAATAACTGATGTAAAGTTTAGAGTTGAGTAAAGGTTTACAGGTTAAACACACGTAAGTATGTCATGTAAATGTATCGTACAAAATAGTTTTATGATTTTATATTTGTAGATAATGTTTTGGTTTAAACCATTTAATATGGTATATGTATATATGATCTTGGTGTATGAAATTTATTAAAGTGTATGTGATTATAACCCATATTTGGTTCTCTATTTATACTGTAAATTTATTAAACTGTATACATTCTATTGAGTTATGATTTATAAGTTGATAATGAATAAGTGGTTATATCTAATGTGTAAATTGTGCAGATATGTATATGTATATATATATATGTGTGACATGATGATGAGTAGAGGGCTTGTTGTGGGATAATGCTTTAAATAAGTGTTTTTTTGGAAACAACCTTGTGAATCATATACTTTTAAGTTGCCCTTATAGATCTTTAATTTATTCTTTATTTTCATGTAGAGATGAGTATACTAGTGGTATTTTAGGTTCTCAAATTTCGGGAAGAGTGTAAGGTAAGCGAAGGAATGGCCGTAATCATGAGTTTACCTGACTAATTATATAGGGCTTATAAATTACAAAAGTTTTATGACTTACCGGAATATATAAAAAGTAACATGCAAAGTTTTGATGATCGGATGTATCTAAGTAAACTAGACTAGCTTTTCTTTGGACATCAAATAGTATTGAATATAGTATTTGATACATATTACATAGCTAAAAACCTATAACATGATGTACGTATAATGGGTAGCCTAATATAGTATGGTTAAGATTTAAGGTGAACAACGTTGCAAGTAATTGCAATCGAGATAATGCTAATTTAAGTCATGTTTTAGATGGTGTATATAGATTTTAGTAATATTAAAATTTCACGTTAGTTATAGCATTACTACATATAAGTCAAGGTGTTAAGTATAGTTTGAGACATGTGTTGGTCGATTGATAATAAGTCATGATAGAGTAGGTTGAGTCTATTTAGTTAGGGTAATAATTCCATCTCCTACTAAAGAATAATAACTAAGGTATTCTAAAATACCTATATTTGATTTTAAGGAAAGGGGGACTATCAATATGTGTGTGTGTGATGCCTATAGCTATGATATGGTACTCTGATAACCATTTTATGAAATAAGTAATGTCAAACTCATGTGTAATAGCAATAGGATTAAAAGGAGTTAAGTTCTGAGCATGTTAGTCAGTATATGAGCTTGGGGATGTAGTCCGTTAGTATGTTAGTTGAAGTTGTTGGAAGAATTTTTAGAAAATGCCTCAGTATAGTAGGAAATATTCTATTTATGGATAACTGTATAGAGCTAATTTGGATACCAGTGATAGGATATTGAGATAGTATAACAACAAGTTTAAGGTACTAAGAGAAATTAGATGAAAGAGGATAAAGGACAAGGTTAAAAGTGATTAAATTAGAATAAACATGTATCAGTTTATGCAAGGGTCTAATAATAGGTTAATAAGGTTTTCTGTAATAAAATACTAACACAATGAACTCTTGAGAGTAGTATGAATACAACTCTATTACCTGACAGTATTAAGTGGTTTAAGGCCATCGAATAACTTATGTATTCTGTTGACTGATAAGCATAAGAAATCAATAACAAAGGTTATAACAAAGTATAAGGTTAAGCACATGGGATAGCTACAATATATGCAATGGTATAAGTTTAGTCTTAACCTAAATAGAGGAATAACAATAGTTAAATTGGTATTATTATTCAAATAATAGGAGAGAAAAGTATGAGATTTTGAGGTTAAATAAAGGTACAGAACTAGAGGTTGTGGAAATTTAGATTAAAAGAAGACAAGAAAAGAATTAATTATGAAGGTACCAAAGGATTGGAGGATATTACAAGATTTTAGTTTCTTGATTACTTTAGAATGTCATATAATTCTAGTAAGTATGGTTTCTAAATTTTAAATATTATGAATCTGGAAGTATCATTTCAGAATGCTATGAGATCTTCAAATGATTTTTAGATTTTTAGTTTTAGATAAGATTTGAGGAAGAATCTATTTACAAGGGGGGAGGACATAATACCATGCATTTTGAGCTTAGGGATAATTTGATCATGTTAATCTAGAAGTTTATTTTTGTCATTTTGAAAATTCTATTTTCAGGTGTATTATTGGTTAAATAATCTCGTATGAAGATTATTAAGTAATTTGATAAGTTTTAGATGAAATTTGTTAACTTTTTAAAAAATGTTCCTAAGGTTACAACCGTGCGCCTGAGCTTTAAATACAATTTTTCATTAATCAAAAATTCTAATCAATGGGACACTTACTTCTCGGTAAAGAGGAATCAAATACAAATATATAAAAATAAATTTAAATCAAATATAAAGTTAGATGAGAGAGAATCGAAGCTAAGAATAGAGCAGGTTTGTTCTTTTGAAAGAGGACAAAAATATGACCATGTAGAAGGAAATAAAAGCGAAATTGGAAGAAATAAAAGTGAAATCAGACTTTGTATAAAGAAGAAATCAGTGTTGAAAGTGAGAGACTTAAATTATATTTTTCAGAGAGGTGATTTTTAAAGGTTTCAAAATCTTACTTAAAAGTTCCAATACCCTAGGAAAAAAAGTAGAAATTTTTGAAAAGGTATTAATCCTTTGGTAAAAGTTTTGAAACCTTTTGGGGAAAAACTCTCCAGACATGTCCTTGAACATTAAAGTTATCTTTACCTTTTTTAACTCATTTCTTGAAGCTTATTTCAATCTATAAATGAATTAATACAATTTTCATACTTTATCCTTTTCAGTAGTGGAAAAAAACCTACTATCTACTCTACATAAATGTTTTTCTGAAGAAATATATTAAGGAATGCAATTTTGACATCCATTTGTCAAATCTTATAATCATTCTATGCAGCAATAGTTAGCATTATTTAGATGGTTTTAATCATAGCTACAGTTGGAAAGGTATTCTTATAACCTAACCCTTGTTTCTGAGTATACCATTTCACTACTAGACAAGCTTTATAGGTTTTTATCTTACCATTCTTACCAATCTTTCTCTTGAAGATCCATTTACTATTAATAAGAACTATTCTTTATGATGGATTAACAAGTGTCTAGATTTATGTAGTATACATGATTTATCTCAATATATATCGGTTCTAGCCATTTACCTAAATCTATATTCAAGATAGCTTCTTTATAATTTTTAGGATCATCATTATGATCAACTTCTCTCACTAGGCATGAATCAAAATCCTACTTATAGAGAAGTTTGTATCATTCTATAGGTTTCGATACTCTAGAAGATGCTCAAGCTAGAATTGGTATTAACATTTATTAACTAGATGTTTTAGCTTTAATATAGTCAATTTGAGGCTCTAAGAACTCTTCTTTAAGCTTAATATTTCTTCTTACATCACCTTATTCTAGAACTTTTTTTTAAGAAGTATGCATTCCTATTGATCACATGAAAAATAGAAATAATATCTTAAACTATCTTTAAGATATCAAATAAACTGAACCTTCTCTGATTTAATATCTAGGTTATTAGTGTTAACTAAGTTAATATAAGCTGGATAACCCCAAATCTTATATAATTGAAACTAAATTTTCTTCACTCTATATCTGATAAGGAATCTTCTGATTGATTTTGATGAGACTCTATGCAAGATATGTATAGTTGTTTATAAGGCATATCTGTACAAATATATCGACAAGTCTATAAAATTTACCATAGATTGCACTATATCTAATATAGTACAATTTCTCTTTTCAGTTGCACTATTAAGCTATGGTGTACAAAGATGAGTTAACTAGAAAATAATTCAATTATCCTTTAAGAATTCTTAAAACTCCATACTTAAATATTATTTTTTATGATATAATTACAAAATTTGATCAATTTTATTCAAATTATAATTTATTATAAACAATTTTGAACTAGTACGAAGAGAATGGTGAATCAAATTTACCTTGAGATGATCAGGCATGACCACCCCATATACTTTTAACTACCCCATATGATTAATCATTTTGATGACATGATCATTCAGTGGCAATCCTTCCCTAAGACTTATACTAAAAATTGAAGCAAATGGTTTATACTCTACCACTCTTGAGTTCTTGTTGTACAACACTTGTAGAGCGATGTGATGGAAGTGAAACCAATTTCTACTCCATGTCCAAATTCAGTGCTACGGCCATCATATGGACATACAAAAAATCCATCAAAGGATCACTAGCTAGTTATATGAAAACTTTAGATTTTTAAACAATTTAGAATATATAACATATATGTTTGTAAACAAAGGGATATCCACATAGCTCTTTGTTCGATATCCGAAAAGGTAAAACATCTCCAGTCACCTTTAAGCGTATCCACACGTCGATTCATTAACGATGATTCTGATTATGTTTTAGGAGATATGTGCAAGTTAATAAACTTTTTTAAGCTTATTTAAATTTTATACTTTAGAAAATATCTCCTTACTTATATGTGAGTGGAGAAAATTATGAAAATATTTTTTATCGTTTCCTTTTCTCTCTTTTCTTCTTTTCCTTCTCAAGAATTTGAAGTCCCAGTTGGCAGAATCCAAGAGGGGGATGAATTGGATATTTTAAAAATTTTGACTTGAACAGAAATTATGAATTTAAAAATGAATCCAGACAATAACTATGTGATTAAAAATTAAATGGACACAGGAGAGTTTTATAGTGGTTCGACAATGCATCTACGTCCACTATTCTCGGATGAAACCACTCACACCGAGGATTACTACGTCTTTATTTTCACAGGTCAAGAGTAACCCAAATACAACTCCTTCTTTAAAAGAATGAAGGGCAACCACAAAGTATAACTTTCTTTCTACAGGTGAAGTGTAATCCAAAATAAATCTTTTTTAGCAAACGGGTGAAGAGAAACCCAGATTAATTCACCAGGAATTAATTTTAAAGCTCTCTAAAAGAGTAGATAACCAAGATGCTCACTTTCTCTCACTAGAATTAATAACATAGAATAAATAGAGAGAATAAAATAAAAATTTACAGAGAATAATTCAAGCTTGATCAGATGTTTATTAATGCTATTCAACAACCTGTTTGTCTTCAAAATTTGTTATTTTTATATCTGCAATCAATTCTCCCCAACGGTCATCTACGGCTTCACTAATAGCGGCATTTAATGCTTCTGAAACTAGCCATTATAACTTGATTTCTGCAAAGGTGTTGATACGATGACTTAAGGTATCGATACGTTTCAGAAATTTTGCTTGAAGGTATCAATAAGTTTCTATTTCATATCGGAACCCTCTGATGTGAAGTAGATGA
>JAVXUL010140231.1:0-14924 GCA_035590515.1 Trichilia minutiflora
AATTAACTGAAATTATAAAAAAAGTAAATTTTACATCAAAGACTAGAAATATGTATAAATAGAGAGAGTTAATCATACTTTAAAGTGTAAAATGATGAATTTAAATCTTATCGCATGTACACTTTTATGTACTCATCAAATACCCACTAGAAAACATCTCTGCTACAGCGGTAAAAAATAATTCCTGGTGTAGCGAAGGTCTTTGGAAGACTTGCTATAGTGGTACTCTTTGGAATTTAGGCTATAGCGATAAAAAACTTTTCTCACTGCAGTGATGGTACCAAGTTTACTCTCTTCTTGACTCTTGGCTTCAGAACTCTTAATCTTAGCGGCTTTAATGTCTACAAATGAGCTTAACCTAACCTGCACACTAAAATACCAAAAACGAGTGTATTATCTGATAAAATAACTCGAAACTAACACAAAGTTTAAAGTTAAATGAGTTGCTAAAAGTACCTCATCATGGTTCTAAATTCAATTGTTTTATAATGGTATGAACAGGAAAACAAGAACTATTATTGATGCAGTAACCGAAGACAACAGAAGAAGCTTAGTTGTTGCTTGAAGAAATGGCCTCTAATAGCTAACAGTGGCCAAATGAGAGAAATCAGGGGAGAATTACTGAGATTTATGAAGTTGACCCAATTGTTACTTTGATAGCTCAAGTTTCAACATTCACAAGTAAGCTTTCAATTATGACAACAACTGAAAATAATTCAGTGAAAGAGCGAGTGGTAATAGTTAGTAGTTCATATTCGGGGATATATGATAAGCAAGAATAAGAGCAAGTGTAATTAATCAACAACCAAAATTTTAACTTTTGAAATAATAATGTACCTACTCAGTACCATATGAGGCTTTAAAATCATGAAAATTTCTTATATGGTAATACAAGAAATATGTTACAATCTTTTTGGGATTTATGCAAAATTCAATGGAGAAGAAACTTTCTTTGGAAGAGCTTATATGGACTTCCATCAATGAGACTAGAGGAAGGCTCAACAAGAATAAAACTAGAATTAAAAGTATTGAGACTTATTGTAGCAATATAGGAGCAACAATAAAAGAGATGTATATCCTTAAAGCCCATCACAATATGATAAGTGATTGTGACTTTAGAAATCTCTTGAATTAAAGTCTTTCGAAAATATTTGCTCAACAAAATGAGTAGTTATATATTTATATTATCATTTATCTTAACAATATGTATATATGATTTACATATTATAATAAAGCACGTAGAACGTATACAATACACATTGTTATGATGAGTTCATATTTATGAACTGTGTATTAGTAGCATCATTCCTAAATATTCCTAGTCATGGGACTATAAAATGGGACCTTTATAGTACCAGAAAGACTAGTATATACTATCATTACTCTATGAAATAAAGAAAAATCGATCTCATAAATTACTTGTGTGAAGACACTAAAAGAAGTGTATAAATGCTCATTGATTGAGTATGAGTTCACTGAATAGACTCACATGAATTGTTCAAACACTAATTACACTTAATCATCAATTGGACATTCGTCGTATCAGTTGGTAAGTAATACTTAGACTTTACAACACTATGGTTTTTTATGGGTGAATTGTCATACTTTATTACTACTCAGGACAAGTCTATATTTAAACTTGTCATAGGTAGTCATTGGGTCTAATGAAACATTCATAAAGGTATATAAGTGTTGAAGAAAGGATCCATCAGCCTTAGTATTTGAGGTAGAATCCTCTATATGAATAATACAGATTTGACTCAAAAAAGCCTAGGCATGGGTAATGTCTTGTATGTGATTGAGAAATGTGCTTTCAATGGTAACACACAATATAGTCATAATCTGTTATTTATAATACATAGCATTGGATCTAAGGGGTTTGACGATTGTAGCATATCACCGATCCGATCGAAGCATTGTGTGATAGAAAGATTGAATTACACGATAACTGATGATAGAAAAGTTCGCTCTTGAAACTTTACACTTCATTATAATTCAGGGGCCGTATTATATGGATAGGTGTCAATATTGATCTATGAACATATTTAATTAATCTTATAAAATTTAATTAAATAAAAGAATTAAAGAGTTTAATTTGGGATATGATAAAAATTAAATAGTTTAATTTGGTTATATCGTCTACCATCGACTTTACAGTGAACCTATAGAGTTTTGCTATAAGTTGACTCTAAAATTTCCTAATTTGATTATGCATCACTTTAACACATAACATTATGGTCATTTGATTGGTTAACCTAAGCTTATGTATGATATAAGTGATATGTGTTAAGTTTTCATCCTAATAAATGAGAATTTAACAAGTAGTATAATCTTGGTCTTACACTTAAGTAAGACATCAATGATGAACATGCATGAGATATGTCTCCATATTAACCATACATTTGGCACCATTTTTTGCACGTATTTTTCATTCAATTAAAAGTTAATTAAGTGAATATATATATATATATATATAATTGTGGATCATTTTATGATGATAATTTTATAAAAAAGAAAAGAAAAATATGAATATGAGTATATTTTTCCCTTTAGTCTGAATTTTTTATGCCATAAGATGGTAATGAATTTTTGATCATCTTGATCAATAAATATAGGGCTTTTTATTCTTAATAAGTGATCTATACATATGTGGGAGCAATTTCAAATGTTTAAGTTGTTTTTTCAAGTGTTAAAAACCCTAAGTTTTGCTAGAAAACTAACTTGATTAAAGTGTTTTTGATTGACTTTCTTGTTAAGCAATTGAGGGGAATGAAGAGTTAAGGGCATCACTCTCTAGATGGAAGTCTAACTTGGCTTCCTAAAGCTTGAAATGATTTGAACACAAATTCAAGAAAACATGGACGTATGGTATACTTTCATTAAGCTTTTATTTTATCTATTTTTACTCAATTCTTAAATCCTTAGCATACAACCTTACATTTAATGTTTTTAGGGTACATTGCATGTTAGAAACTTACAACAATAAAGTTCTTAAAAGTGTAAATTGGTTAATTGGCTAATGCTATCAAGTCTCAAAGTCATTGGTTTCTCAATCACATCTTCTCACTTCTTCGCTAAAAACTTACAGTGGTATCAGAGCATTAAGGTTGAGTATTGAGTACATTATGAATATGTGTTGATAGGATGATGAATTGAGCTTAATCTTGATAAAAAACTGGTTGAATTCAGTTTTGGTAGGCCAAGTTTATGTGAAATGATTGGGAGTGCTTGCTATCACTTTATGCCCTATTCTTGTGATCATTTCATAATATATTCAAAGTGTTTGAAATTTAAAAATTTTGTGTTTTAAATGATATTGTATGTTGCTGGAAATGAATGTGCAAAAATAGCCCTACATTTGGTGAAAAAATAGACAGTTTTTTACTAGTTTGAGATAACTTGCTTTCGGAATTATTTCGGTGGGTGTTTTGCATCAATAAAGGTTTATTTTAAACATATGTCGGGTGTTTAAGTGTTGAATATCGAATATAGGTCACATTTTCAGCAACTGTCACAAGTTGCACAATTGGTTGATTGTCGAGTAGTTTTGCAAGGACTTACTCTGTATGTATTATACATCCCTCAAATTATCCTCATAGGTTAGATTTAGCATAAAATTTGATGTTTTGGTGAATTATTCATGAGTTGAGTGATTTATAAAAAACATATGACATAGGTTGTCGGATTCGCTAAAATTGACCATAAGCTCATTTTGATACATAACTTGATACTTGTTCATTGTATGAATATTTCTTATGAAATTTTCATTAGTAATAAGAGTTGTTACATTTAAGGATAATTTTTGAATTATCAATTTTGATAGAAAAGAAATATTAAGAACAAAATAGATTTTGTTCTCTTATTTGACCGAAACTTAAGTGCCTTAAAAAGATGTCCATTTTTAATGATTTTGATAAATTAAAAGTGGATTCATATCTTTTATGAAGTGATCAAAGCTTAGGTAAAATTAATATCAAGAGTTGGAATTGATTTTCACATGTAGGATGTTTAAGGTTTATGCTAAGGAAAAAAAATAAAAATACTAATTCAATCAAGTGTTAGGATTGACTTTTAGTAAAGTCAATAAGGTATATGTAGATATATCATGGAACTTGAGTGTTAAATATGAATAAGCATAATTTTATTTTAAATGGTTACGTGTAAATTATCTTATTTGTGTGCCCTTGATTGAAATATTCATATGATGATTGAGTATTACATATTGATGTAGCTAGTTATGAATGTTATAAATATGCTTTGTGAGTGTTATAAACATGTCATTTTTAACGAGACCATTTTTAATAACAAATCTATTTATAATTAATATTCAATGATAATCTTAAATATTGAAAATATTTTATATAGCCTTTTTAACATTTATATGTTAATTGAATTCAACAACGTGATGTGATTTGTTGTGTCACATAAGGCCCATTTCTTTGTCATCATAAACTAATGCATTTACATAAGATGTTTAATCTGAGTGTAGTCATATAGCTTTATTGTGTCACACAAGAGCTATATGATAAAACTTTGCTCATAAGAAAAGTTGGTTTCACTTAACTAGAATTTATAATTTGTTGTGTCACACAAAATCATAAAATTCTAGAGGCTGAATAATATTAAAAGTTGTATAAGTTAAAATTGGTAAGAGTTTACCTACCTAATTAAAAAATGTATGAGTTGTATTACACAAACTTGTGTTATCAAGTTAATTGGGATTCCAATACCCACTAGAAAATAATGAGATTCATTTCCCGATTTGTATATCAAAAGGTTATGCATTTTGAAGAAAATAGTAAAAGCCATTTAAGATTTAATTTATTTTATTTCTTAAATTTCAATACTCATTATGGTTAAGTCTGCAATTTTTGTTTTGACATTTTTAATATATTAAAGTTGTCTACTTAGCAAAATCCGCTTCACTAAATGTTTATGTCTAATAAACTTAATAATTCTAAATATTTCTCTAACTAGTTCCATACAAGTAAAATTATTTAATGTGTGTACGGATAATATATGTTCTTAATTCTCCTGTGCCCAAGGTCATGTTAGGTGGTGTATAAGAGAAATAGAGAAAGAGATGAGCTCAGAATAGAGCTTATCCTTAAGCGTCTCATACCTACTTTCAGTGATTTCATCACCAACTTTTATATGAAAAACATTGATGTATCCTATGTAGAGTTGCATAATATATTCATAATAGCTAAAAGTTAGATCTTATTATATAAGAAAACTGACATAGCTATGATAATGGTTGGTGATTCTTCTAGTTTTCGAAAGAAAAGGTTAACAAGTTTAACAAAAAAAAATCACTGAAATATAAAGTTTAGATATAAAAGAACAAATATATAAATAAGAGATAAAGCCTAAAGGTTCCTATTCCATTGATAAATAAATGGGCATTGGAAGATAAATTACGAGTTGTATCTTGCAATGAAGGTAAAAGGAAACAAGTCATTGTTTCAGGCTTTTAGGTATGTTTGTAAATGTAATTGATTTTGTTAGAAAGAAAAAGTTACTTAAAGGTATTAGGTACCAGATGTGCATCTCATATTTATGATGATATACATGTTCAGACAAACATTAGACATTTGTAGAAAAGGATGAGATCCAAATGCATATCGACAATGCAGTAAGAGTTGCTACATTAGCTGAAGGCACTACATATATGATGTCGTTTAATGAACATACCAATAAGAAAAAATGATATTATTTAAATATGACTACTATATGGCATTATCGATTAGGTCATTTTAGTGAGAAAAGATTTTATAAATTAATTTAATAGTGTTGTTTAGATAAAAATGATTGCAAATCATTTATAGCTTGTGAATCTTGTATCATTGGTAAAATGATCAAATTACCATTTATTGAAAATGGTGGTAAGTATTAGATATTTGATCAAAGATTCATATAGATGTATGTAGACAATGTCAACATAAACTGAGATGGTTGTTTGTATTTCATTATATTCATCGATGATTTTTCTAAGATTTGGATATGTGTTTTTGTTAAAATATAAATCTAAAACTTTTGAAAAATTCACAGAATATGAGAGTGAAATAGAAAACCAACTCGATAAAAGTATTAACTCCTTTTAATTAGATCGTGAGGATAAATACTTAAGTCATAATTTCTAAATTATCTCAAAACTCAAAGAACTTTATCACAACGGATTCCTCTAGCTACACCATAATTAATTAGTGTATTTACATAGGAGAAATCATGCTTTATAATATATAGCATATTCCAATCTTTCAGTATTCTTTTAAATATATGGTCTAAAAAATTGCTAACTATATTTTGAATAAAGTTTCTAAAATTAGTGTCTTTAGTTCATATGAGATATAAAGTGAAAAAAAAAGGTTTAATCTTGAAAAGATTGATGTTAGAAATGTTAGATGCAGTCTTGTGAAGTATCCAAGAGAGTCTATTGGATACTAGTTCTATTATATTGGAAAACAAAATATATTTGTTTCAGAAGCATGCTATTTTTTTAGAGAACGAGTTTCTCCAAGATATATATGATAGCAATTAAATAGAACTTGAAAAAAATTTTAGTAATTTCTCAACCGTACATTAACATTTAAACTTCAAAAGGACTTGTTCAGAATCTATAAACACTAAGATATATAGGTCAGTTAGGATATTATGATAACCATATTGATATGTTAAATATCATAGAAAAGATAGATCTGAGATTTTTCTCATTGTTGATAAAGATCATTTGACCTAAAATGAGGAGATAAGTAGTATCGCCTCAGAGAAGTGGCTTGTAGACCAAGTAAGTCCGAAATAAACTCTATGTATTTCAATTAAGAATAGACTATGGTTGAAACATCTAAAATTATTGTACCTATTGGGTGAAATAAAGCAAGGTTGGTAATAAAAGGTTTTCATTAAAGACAAAGAGTTCACCTTAATGAAACATTTTACTTGTGGCCATGCTTAATTCCATTCGGATTTTACTTGCTATAGCTACATACTATGATTATGAGATATAACAAGTGGATGTTAAAACTGCCTTCCTTCATAATCATTTGGAAGAGGATATGTACTTGATAGAGCCTAAGGGTTTTATATCCACTAAAAATGCCAAGTTAGTATGTAAGCAATAGAAGTCTATTTATAGACTTAAGTAAGCTTCTCAATTATGGAACATCGATTTTGACAAGATGGTAAAAGAGTTTGATTTTATCAAAAGTATTTTGATAATCCATGTGTTTACAAAAGGCTTAGTGAGAGCATGGTGACATTCCTATTTTTGTATGTGGATGACATACTAATAATTGAGAATTATATAGGAATGTTCCAATTAATAAAGATTTGGTTATCATCTATTTTCTCCATGAAAGACTTGAGAGAGATATCCTACATATAGGGCATAAAGATTTATCGCAATAGATTTAATAGAATGTTAGAATTATCCTAATCAATGTATATAGATAAAATGCTAATAAGATTCAGCATAAAAACTTCAAGACAGGATACATATAGATGTGTCATAGAGTTACTCTCTCTAAGAAAACGTTTTCTAAAACACAATTAGAGTGAAAATGTGTGAGTAGGATACCATATATTTTGGCAATTGCTTCTATCATATATAATATGTTATGTACGAGATCTAGTGTGGCTTATGCTTTAAGTATTATGAGTAAGTTTCAGGTTGATCCAGGTAAGAGTTATTGAAAAACCCTGAAAATAATTCTGAAGTACTTGAGAAGAATTGAAGAATTGTTTCTCATATATGGAGGATCTGACTTGGTACTTGGGGTGACACTAACTCGATTTATTAGTCAGATAAAGATGATAATAAATCGATTTCAGAATATATGTTTACCTTAGATGGTGGAACAGTAAGTTGGACAAGCTCCAAATAAAAAGTTATTCTTGTTATTATGGATTCTACTATAAAAACAAAATATGTAGCAGCTCCAGATGTTGTAAAAAGGGACACTTGGATAAAAAGTTCAATTTTAAACTTAATATAGTTCTTTTCATTATTGATCCAATTCCACTATATTAAGATAATAATGGGGTTATAGCATAAGCCAAAGAACTAAGGTCTCATAATAATTCTAATTACATTCTACAAACATATCGTATTGAATGAATGCCCTTAAAACAAAACATTACAGATTCATTCACCAAAATCTTATCTCACAAGATGTACAAAGACCTTCTTAGAAAAATGAGTCTTTATCATAGAGGTGATTGGCTTTGAGTGCAGATGAGAGACTGAAAGAGATGTATGCCCTAAAAGCTAATAACGATGTGATCAGTGATTATAACTTTAAAAATATCTTGAAAATATTTTGATTACTAAAATGAGTATTTCTATTATCGTTTATCATGATAATATGCATCTATAATTTACATGTCATAATAAAGCCCATGGAATAATACAATACACACTATTATGATGAGTTCATATTTGTAAAACTGTGTGTTAGTAACATCATTCTTAAATGTTCCTAGTTGTGGAACTATAAAGTCGGGCCTTTATAGTATCAGAAAGACTAGTATACACTATCTTTACTCTATGTGATAGAGGGTAATCTATCTCACAGATTACTTGTGTTAAGATGCTGAAGGAAGTGCATAGGTGCTCACTAATTGAGTATAAGTTCACTAAACAGACTCACATGAATTGTCTAAACGCTTATTATAATTAATCGTTAATTGGACATTCATCGTATCAGTTATGTAAGTAATCTTTAGACTTTACAATACTATGGTTATCTTATAGGTGAATTGCCATACTTTGATACTACTCAGGGCAAGTCTATATTCAAGCTTATGATAAGTAGTCATTGGGTCTGGTAAAACATTCATAGAGGTATATGAGTGTTTGAGAAATGATCCATTAATCTTAATGTTTGAGGTAGAATGCTCTATATGAAGAATACAGATTTGACTCAGAAAAGCCTAGACCTGGGTAATGTCTTGTGCATGATTGAGAAGTGTACTCTCAATGATAACACACAATGGAGTCATAATCTGTTATTTATTATATATAGTATTAAATTTAAAAAGGTTTGATGATTATAGTATACCCATGATCCAATCAAAGACTTATGTGACGAAAGCATTAAATTATACAATAACTGATGACAAAAAGATTTACTCTTGAAGTTTTACACTTTGTTTTAATTCGGGGGCCATATTGCATGGCTAGTTGTCAATATTGGTCTTAGACATATTTAATTAATCTTATAAAGTTTAATTAAATAAAATAATTAAAGAGTTTAATTCAAAATATGATAAGAATTAAAGAGTTTAATTTGGTTATATCGTCTATTGCTAGCTTTACAATGAACCTATATAGTTTTGCTATAAGTTAACTTTAAAATTTTCTAATTTGATTATGCATCACTTTAACATATTAAGTTAAGACAATTTGATTGGTTAACCTAAATTTATGTATGATATAAGTGATATATGTCAAGTTTTGATCCTAGCAAATGAGAATTTAACAAGTGACATAATCTTGTTTTTACATTTAAGTAAGAAATCAATGATGAATATGCATGAGATATGTCTCCATATTAACCACACATTTGGCAACATTTTTTGCACATATTTATCATTCCATTAATGTTAATTATGTGAAAAAAAAATATATACACACAATTATGGATCATTTTATGATGATAATTTTATGAAAAAGAAAAGAAAAATATGAAAATGAATGGGTTTTTCCCTTTAGTCTGAATTTTCATGCCATGAGATGGTAATGAATTTTTGATCATTTTGATTAATAAATATAGGGCTTTTGATCCTTGACAAGTGATCTACAAGTGTGAGAGAAATTTGAAGTGTTAATTTTGTTTTTCCAAGTGCTGAAAACCCTAGATTTTGCTAGAAAACTAACTTGATCAAAGTGTTTTTGATTGAGTTTCTTGTAAGGCAATTAAGGGAAGTGAAGAGTCAAGGGCATCACTTTCTAGAGGGAAGTTTAATTTGGCTTCTTAAAGCTTCAAATGGTTTGAATACAAATTCAAGAAAGCATGGACGTATAGTATATTTTATTAAGCTTTTATTTTATCCATTTTTTCTTAATTCCTAGATCCTTAGCATGCAACCTATCATTTGATGTTTTTAGGGCACTTTGCATGTTAAAAACTTATAACAATAAAGTTATAAAAGTGTAAATTGGTCAATTGGCCAATGCTATCAAGTTTCAAACATCTAAAAATTTTTCTAGTAATATAGAGAAGAATCCGAAAGATAAATGCAACGCTATTATCTGGCAAAGTAAAAGAGAAGTAGAAATATAACCAAACAATAAAAGGGTGCAGTTAAGTGGCAAAAAAGGAAGAAGTTGAGAGGAAAAAGGTAGCAAAATAAAAAGATGTGATTGAGAAACTAGCGAAAGTAAAGAGAAGACAGGAATCACATTTCCTGATAATCTACCCATTAGGCCCCCACCAATCCCCTTTTTACAAAGATTCTAAAAGAAGAAGCTAAATGATCAATTCAAAAAGTTCCTAGATATTTTTAAGAAGATACACATCAATATCCCTCTAACAGAGTTATAAAAAAAATGCAAACTATATAAAGTTCATGAAAAAAATAATTTCGAAGAAGAGGAGGCTAGAGGATTATGAAATAGTGAAATTGTTAGAGAAGTGCAGAATAATTCTTCAAAGAAAGCTACCCCTAAAAGTAAAAGATCCAAGTAGCTTTATTATTTACTATACTATTGATAATTCAAATTTTGAGAAAGCTTTGTGCGACCTAGGTGCTAACATCAACCTGATGCCATTGTTAGTTTTTAAGAAGTTGGGTTTAGGTGAAGTAAAACTTACCACTATATCTCCATAAATGATAGACTGATTGCTCTCATTTTCTAAAGAAGTAATTAAGGATATATTGGTAAAGGTGGATAAATTTATTTTTCTAGTGGTTTTTATCGTTCTTGACATGAAAGAAGATAAGAAGATTTTTATTATCCTTAGTCTGCTATACTTAGCAATCACTAGAGCTCTTATTGATATGTATGAAGGAAATCTTACACTTCGGGTAAATGAAGAAAAAATGAAGTTTAACATTTACTAATCATTGAAATTTTTAACTAATGGTCAGTCTTGCAGCAGGGTAGATGTTGTATTAAGTTATGTAGATGCAATGTTTTTGGATTTTTCATCAAAAGACTCATTAGAGCATTGTTTGATAATTTCAAGTATGCATAAAGACAAGCTTCCAACAGTTGAATATGTGAATTCATAGTATAGAGTTCAAAATGAAGAGGAAAGGGGTGTTTTCATACTTGAAGATTTGGTAGAGGATGGTGCAAATATTGAAAGGAATTCTAAGAGAGTCAAGCTCGTGATACATCTGAAAAGTCATACCTTGAAGCAACTACCCAAGCATTTGAAGTATGTACTTTTTGGTAAAAATTCAACTTTTTCTGTCATTATGTCATCTTTATTAACTCAAAAGCGAGAAGATAAATTGCTATATGTCTTGAAAAAATATAGATCAACCACTGGGTGGTCAATTTCAGATATAAAAGGCATAAGTGCAGCTATTTGAATACATAAAATTCTGATAAAAGATGTCTATAAGCCTACTATTAAGCATTAAAGAAGATTAAATCCAACAATGAAGGAAGTGGCTAGAGCTGAGATACTTAAATTGCTAAATCTTGACATTATATATACTATTTCAGATAGTTGATAGATGAGACAGGTGTAAGTGGTACTTAACAAAGGTAGAACCATAGTCATCAAGAATGACAAGAATGATCTGCTACCAATGAAGACAGTGACATGATGGAGAGTATGTATTGGCTATCGAAGTTGAATAAGGCTACACGTAAAAATCACTTTCTATTGTCATTCATTGATCAAATATTGGGTTGATTGGCTAGGTATGAGTCTTATTATTTTTTAGATAGGTATTCAGGTTATAATCAAATCCCAATATGCCTAGAGGATAAAGAGAAAACAATCTTTACATGTTCTTATGGACTTTTGCTTTTTAGCATATGGCATTTTGCTTGTGTAATGCATTAGAAACTTTTCAAAGGTATATGATGGCTATTTTTTTTTACTTGATCAAAAAGGTGATGGAGGCATTTATAGATGATTTTTTAATATTTGGAATTATATTTGACTGTTACCTTCATAACCTTGCAATGGTACTACAAAGGTATGAACAAAAAACCTTAATGCTCAATTAAGAAAAGTGTCATTTTATGGTAAAAAATGATATTGTTTTAGGACACCGGGTGTCAAGAGAAGGTGTTAGTGTGTATGCCCTAGAAACTATTCGTGTTATCGATTTCAGGGCTTATGATCTTGTATACACTTTATATTTATTAATAAAAGAAATTATTCTTTATTTACATACATTAGCTACTTCCTTTATTTTGCATATAAGTGAATATTGAATGTATGTAAATTATTCGGATAATTTTATTTAATTATTAAATAAATTATCAAAGCATTCCCTACGTACGTGGTGTTGATTGGACAACTATATCACATAGTAGACACACTAGTTATTATCTAATAATATTATATGATAATATATATAGTCTGACAATATGAGTATTATCATAAGGGTATTAGTGTAGATTTATAGTTGGTGAACTATTTATTAAACAGGATTGAATATCGATGAATCACATGGTATGCATGTAGTCAATGATTTGTCGATAGATTATAATAGTATACGATGTAATCCTTTGACCTGAGACGTCTAGAATCGAATTCTGTATGGATGGATGTATTTCATATGGTGTATACGTACAGGACTAATCACGCCTTGTACAAGAAGCTGGTTTGGGTATACTTTGTTCATATAGGTGTTCGATTGACAGTCAAAAGGAAATTCGTTGGCTCGACATATTGGACTGAGAATTACCATTGCCTTAATCCAAGTTGAGTTCCTAATTGAATGTCGATATAATGTCTTGATTATAAGATGATGGCCATTGTATTATGTTGACATATGATCGACAATTCAAAGTAGTATTGAGATTAGGGTTTTGACAGTTCATGAACCCCTATCTCGATCAGGATATGATGTCGGAAGGATATCACTCACACGTTACATGCAATCGATGAAAGGTTTGATGAAGATACTTCTTCATCATGACTTAGGGACTATGGCGTATTGCTAGATACTAACCATAGTCGATGAGCAACCGAAATGTTCGGAGTTGAAATGTTTGGCATTAGTTCACGGCTGAGTCACGGTGAACCTTCATGGTCCACCAAGATCCTCTAACGCTTTCTAGCCTAGGGCTTGTGAGAAAAAACTTTACACTTATGCATGATTTAGGCCATAGAACCTTCAGAGAGAGAGTCAAAACCATTGAAAAAAAAAAGTCCAGCCCTGTTTGTGTTCTTTGTGTATGTAAATTAAAATATCTGTTACCCGTGAATGAAAACGAACCTTCCCTTTTATTTTCAAAATCTGTCAGCTTTTAATTATTTATAGGCATAACCGTATATACGTGTTACTCTATTATTGGCTTTCTCTAAAAATTTGTTACAGGAATCATGGGATATGGATGTCATGAGGTTCGTACTTGTTTACGTGTATAAGTGAATATTCTAGAAGACCAATAATATCGGACAACCTATGCTGAGATATCTATACCAAAAGATCCTAAGTCTCGGATACTAATTTATATGTATCATTAGACTTTTTTAAAAATACTAAGTCTTAAATGAGCTTGTCAAACAATAGGCCTAAGTTCTTTAGATTGATGAAAAAAATCCAGATTTCGGATGATAATATCACCATAATCTGATTTTAAAAACTAAGTACATTTGATTAACAGACTTAAATCTTTGAACTAAGCTCTCTGTCAATATATATATATATATATATAATAGCAATCATCTTAAAATTGAAGTGCCCTAAAGACTTAAATGAGAAGTTGAAGTTTGTTGACTTTGTGTAACTAACAAAGCTTTGACGATCAAATATTAATAAATTCATAATTAGTCTAAGACAAATCAATGAATTTATAAATTAATATATCCTCTTTTATTTATTTATTTGTTATTATTATTATTACTTTCCTCCTTCAAAAAGGTTGAAATTCTAATTGATCATTTAAATGATTAAGAAAATCTTCGGAATGAAGGTATTATATTTAGCTAAAAAAACAAGTAAATCTTATTAAGAATTATTTTTTTTTTTTATAATTCTATCACTAAAATTAAGTGAAAATTACTAATATTAAACATATTTCAAATAAAATCTAGTCCACTTTCTAATATTATTTAATAATATTAAGAATACAAATTATTAGTACAAACTTGTACGTATAAGTTAATGTGATACAATAATAATATTGTTGATGCAAGAAGTTGGTTTCGTCCTCAACCTCGAGCACCAGCTGGTCTTTAATTGCGTTCCTGAACTTTGAGGCTATAAAACACAGAACACCTCAGGGGTAAAGCCAATTTCCTGACAAAAACCCTCCGATACTTAAGTTAGAGAAGGTTTTACTTAGTGTGTGTGAAAGGTGTGCATGCAAGCCAAAATCAAAACCGAAAAAAAGTATCAAAAAGCCTCGTAGAATAGAACGTTCTATTCCCAGAGTAAAATGCTGGGGATCCCAAAAATCGAGATCTGTCCTCAAATCCCTTGGAATGAGTTCAAAATGTAAGAAAATCTGTACCTTCCTCAATTTCTGGATGCTGTATTTTGGAAGCCTAGAAGTTTATACCTTTGGACACATGTTGCTGTGTGGTTGGTGTGTCAAGAGCAACTTACTATAAAAGTCAGAAGGTATGGGAAATCGTGATATTGTTCCTTATCACGTCATTCACGAGTACAAGTCCTTCTGAGTGGAGCTTCCAGCTCTCCCGAGAATGAAATTCCCGATTCGTAGGAGGTCTTTATATAATGGGCAGTGGTTCCGAGGTCGTAAGAGTATAATGTCGGGGGGGGGG
>JAVXUL010140271.1:0-14923 GCA_035590515.1 Trichilia minutiflora
AATGTTGTGATGGTTGAACTAAAGATATCAGGACCAGAAACTACGGAAAAGAGAACTAAAAATGTTATCAATCTCTCAGAAAAGAATAAAACAAAGAAAAAAATTACCAATATTTCTTCATTTATTCCATAAATGGAAGACACTCGTGTCCATGCAGGCGTTCTGCCTAAGGCAAAATGTTCATTTGTGCTTTTATGCATTTCGTTACTTAAGAGCTGGTTCTGTTTGTTTGTCAGTTTGAATTATGTGTATTGGATGCATGCATTTGTATTATTATTACTCGGCCGGTATCCTGCTACCTTCATTGAACTTTCCCTTTCATTTCTCACTCTAACAATCTCATGGACTTGTAGCTTGTCTTCAGCTATCTGAGGGCATTACTTTTATAAAGCTATCACTTAAAAACTGTGTTCTAAAGAGTTGCTGTTTTTATTCCTTTATTGAACTTACACTTTGGGAGCCATCACATGATATTTGCTTTGAAAAGTTAATCTACCAGAGCTGTTATATGTGTTTAAATCCTGACAGCTTTCTGATGTCTCCTTTTCACTCTCATGTTCTTGTTATCTGGAGTTCTTATGTGTCATATTTGAACAGATTGAGTGTTGGTACATTTCCTTGTATTAGTTCTCTATGCTACATTTGCCTTTTGTAATGTGAGATCATTAATGTCACTTTATTTTCATTAGAAACTATCACTTTTAACATATTGTTATTTATTCTTTATGACGTTTTATTAGGAGAAGCATATCAAAGAGATTGTTTTGAAGGCAATGGGACTGGCAATTAACAAGACAGTAGCCATTGCTGAGATTACAAAGGTAAGCATCTATTTTATAATGTTTAGCAATCGCCTGTTGCTCTCTTGCTATTTATGTACAATCCGTTTATGACATGAAACAGAAAAGAATACCTCGGTTGCATCAAGATACTGCCATCAGCTCTGTTAGCATAACTGATGTATGGGAACCTATTGAAGAGGGTCTTGTGCCGTAAGTTTTCAGAGCTTGATTTTCATTCTCACCTTGTATATGTATATTTTGCCTTACATATCTTACATCCTAATCATCTATGCCTGATGCAGTGTGGAGATGACTCGACAAGTTTCAATGATTTCAATCACATTATCTGCTAGTGAACTCGACAAGAACTCTCCTGGGTAGGTTTATTCATCTATATTAATGAATTTATCTTGCAAAACCAAGATATTAGGCTAGTAAGATGTTTTACATCGGCTGTGAGGATGATTTAGAAATTCATGAATATGTTGCATTTAATTGAAGAGTGGACATGATTTTTTATCCGGTATACTGGCCATTTTGGATTTGTAAAAGTGTTTGCTACAGTTTTTGGATGTGCTGAAGAAGCCATGATGCTAGTAATTCTTCAGTTCTTTGCCGTGATTCCCTCTCTCTGTTTTTTTTTTTAAATTTTCATATTTTTACTTGGCTTACATGAGTTGTTTCTATTTGCTCATTGTTAGTATGGATTGCAATGTACAATCACAGGTACCAAGCTCCACATCATGTGGAACAACCAAAGCCACAGTTTCGCTATCAGCAGCAGCAACCACCTAGACAAAGACGTTTTCTGTATAATTCTATTAGTGAAGGTAATATCAGCTACAAATTGGTTATTACAGTTTTGATTTGAGTACTGTTACTTTATCTTAATATATCTCCAGCATTTGATTTTTAGATTCCTACGGGCGGGGACGGGGACGGGGACGGGGACGGGGACAGGGATGGGGAAGAGGGAAAGGACGGAGTTATGCCAGGGGAGCCTATGGAAACTATGAAGGTCTATAGATCATAATGAATATTAATTGCATGATTGGAAATCAAGGAACTTCTTTATCATTTGATTTTTTAAGTTGTCTTACTTGACTCGCTTTTCTGATAGATAATGACGGGTATTCAAACTGGGGTAGAGGTGGAGGACGAGGCAGAGGTTGGGGTTATCGTGGTAAGTTTGCTCTTTATGTAATCAAACATTTTCTCTTCTTCATAACATGTGACAGAATTATTAATGTGAAACGGACAGTCATTAATAGCACACGATTTATTTACAGGTACCGGATATGAAAGAGGCAGAGGCGGAGGGGGCAGAGGTTATGGTGGACGTGGGATTGGAAGAATGGGTGGCCGCTCCAGGGGTGGTGGTGGTGTCGGCTATTAAATCATAATAGTTTGGTGATTTTATTCTGTTTCTGTTTGAAAGCTAAATGCTTGCGTTAGCCCAAGGAGGAAGATTTTACAGTGTATGGTTCCTAATAGTGTGAAATGTGACTGGCTGGTTTGCTTACTTGCTTAGGATCTGCAGCCTTGTTGAAGCGGCGTTTGGTTTTTGTGTTCTTTTCTTCTTTTTTTCTCTTTTTCTTCAAAATTAAAAAGAAGAATGTATTGTGGGCAAGGTTATTTTGTTGGTCCATTTTGCATTTAGCCAAGAAAGAAGTGGTCATTTTATGATTGCTGTAATTCCTTGATTCTTAATGATTTTCATACCCTATTATGTTCATAATTAATTCTCCATTCTCCTTCATTCTATTCTAGTTTTTCAATCTCTGTTCAAGAAAAGCGAAAACGACTAGGTTCATTTTCGTATTATAAAGATATAAGGAAAAATGATTAATCAAAATAATTCGAAAGTTGACATGGCGAACCGAAGACATTTTTTATATGTATAAGAACAAACATACTTGTATTTATCGCTTTGTTTCCAAATTTGAAACTTATGGAGTGGTGAATCGTAGAAGGATTCACAAGGCGCAGCATTTAGCTGATTCTACAAAAACAGAAGGGTATTCTTATTTCAAATCTGACTCGAACTGCTTGTTTTTTTATCTGAAGCTTCTAGTTTATAAAGAATAGAGATTAAGTTTCATGGCACGGAGCACTTTGCTGTACCGTACATTACACGCCAATACTTTTATCTTTTAGTTTTTAATTCTCTTTCTGCAAATTTGGATGTTAAAAACTTTTTTCTTCTAGTGAAAATGTCCAAATTCTTTTTGGTACAAGAAACGTGTGGGTTCCTTTCTTGTCCACCGATCTTGATATTTTCCATTTGGGGTGTGTGCTGATGTCAATATGATTTTGTGTAGATCAATGAATTAATATATTATGCAACGTAAAATTTAAAATCTGATTTTAAATTTATGTTGGTTTTAATTTTTGTATTTTAAATTTTCCGTTCTATATTACATTAACTTTTAAATTATGTTGCACAATACATTAATATATCTATATACCAATTCACTATAGTTAACTTCGATTTTGAACTAATACTATCATTTTCGTATTGGAGAATGAAGAAGGGAGAATTTTTACTCATATCAATTTTTCAAAGTGTCAACTTCCGTTGGGGCAGTTGAATAATCCACCCATTGTTCAATCATTACTCATTCCCAATCTTTGAATACCATGTAATTATACCAAGTCCAGCTACATCCACATCAGCTTTTTTTGGGTCTTGGGATGAACAGAGCAGCTTTATAAGACTAGGATCAACCTGTGGTTTAGTAAGAATTGGAGGATAACACCTGGGTCCCTAAAATATTAGAGTTTTACAAATAAGTCCAGAATGAGTTTCAGTACAATACATTCCGTGTACTATTATATATAATCTGTCCATATGGAGTAAAAATCTACTGTCCATAGTTTTTTAAGGGAATAATTCAGTTAATTTGACGTTTTGTTATAAGAGTAAAACAGGTTGGAGGATTGATTTCTCTCGTATGAATTTTGAAGAATAAATTTTTAATTTATTTTTGTATATGAAATTAAAAAATAAATCTTAAGGATATAAACTTAAAAAAAAAAACAGAAGAAAAAAAGAAAAAAAATTCTCGCATCTATTAAAATTTTCTTGAACCTTAAGGTATATATTCTTTTTTTAATGGTGCTGATCAAATTTTAATGTTGCGAGAAAAATTGAGTCATTTTAATAAAGTTTTAGAGACTTTATGATTTAAAATAATAAATTATATTAGTTGAGAATTATCCGTGGATTTTTTTTACTGTCAACGAAGGATGACTTAATTAATGAGGTGTCAAGGCGATGTAACTATTATTAAACGGAGATTTTTTTACTGGAAAGCGATTGAAAGTATAGTTGTTTTTGACGAGGCTTCACCTTCTAAGCCTGTAAAGATAATAAACACCTATGGAGTGATGTCGGGAGGGGTTTCCGACAGAGAAACTCCAATGCCTAAGTCAGAAATAATGCGAAGGAAAAAGGAAATAGACTTCCGACAAAAGTAACAAAGAGAAAATCGAAAGTGGCTTGAAATAGGAGAAAAGGATATATAATCTATACCCCAAGATTACCAAAAGGAAATGACGAGGAAAGATGATAATCAGGTTCTTTTTTCTCTCTCCGATTCTATCAGTGTATCATTGAAGAGAATACTTCCGATGAGATTCCCATCAAAATATCCAAATTTCGAGAGAGATTGATAGAGTGATAGATCTAGTCGTAAAAAGTCCAAAAGTCCAAAAGTCCTTTCTCTGTTGAAGAAGGTTGTCTTATATAGTGCCTCCCCCCTGAACAGTGGCTTGGTATCGGAGAATGAGAAGGATGTGACATCTAACATGGGGCAGTGTGCAGTCGAATTTCATTGATGGCGCTGACACATCTGTAGGAGTATGGGCTTGACACCGTTCTATCACCTGAAAAAATAATTAGAGGATGGGACAGGTGCATTTAAGGGGTCAACTGTCAGCAACCATTCCCATTTTTGATATGAAGGACATGGCACATATCTGTTGATACTCTGAGTTCCTACCCTGATTAGGGATTGCCTATAAATTATTTGTTGAAAGATTTTAGGCTTAAGATGATTCCTCTGAGAAGTTATCCGGGCCTCTAGGGAGGCGACTTGTCTTAGTTGATGCTGTTGGATGCCTGAGGCGTACTGTGGATGATCGCGCCATGCCTGAGAAGGATCTTCAGTCTTCATAGCGCTTAAGACGATGAAAATCCCGAGGCGCCATTAATTCTACTAGGATGCTGATTACTTGAAGCGAAACTTACTAGGGCTATGAAATCCCTGAGAAGAGGGATTCCCGGGGCGAAATTTGCCCTGAGCCGTGTATTCCCTAAGCAGGGAGATACCTAGGGTGAGGTGTATCTGAGACAAAACTGTGTAGGATTACCCCTGGCTACCTGCATGTGCCTTGTTGATAGGACATCCATGTGTCACCCTTATATTTTTCTCCTAAACATCCAGTCCCCCAATTTTTAGTGTGAGGCCAGTAAGGCTTGCGCCAAAAAATTATGCCTGAGATGATCCGTCCTAAGGAAGAAATACCAGCTCAGGTGAGTCCAATTGTCTAGTGGAGTGATCAATCACTGAGGCCATTAGTGTGGCATAGACACTTCATAGTCTCTGAGGCGATTATCGTGTTGCGAAAGTTTCATGGTCCCTGAGATCCCTTCTCTTTCTTCTAACAGAGTCGTTACACTATTAATGATGTGTTCTGCCTGGGTCTCCGTTCCGTCTTCATTAATTGCCCCTGTCAAAAGTCGCGTCATACTTATCGACAGTTGTTTCTGAAAAGGCGACTCTTCGGGTACTGAACGATTTTTGAATGCTTGGCTGGGGATACACCACGTGTTGAAGCACTGTTGAGGGGATTTGACGGTTCCTCGATCCTTGTGAGAGTATTTATAATTAGGGACACATGGCCTCCTTGTCTGTTTAGATCAACGGTTGGGATTTCCACTCTCCATCTATAAATACCCCTATTTCTCCTGTCATTTTCACACTCATTCTTAAAATTTCTCATGTTTTTCTGCTATCACAGCTTTTCCTTGTTATTTTCGTTGTGTTTTCACTGCTTTTGCTTTGCTAGTTTCTTTGTGCTTTCACTGCTCTTACTTGTTTCCTTGTGTTTTTGTTGCAGGTCAGGAAAACTCTGGATCAATTTGGTCATTTATCAGATGCTACCCGAGCAGGAATAGAATCATCCAGGGACCCAATCATTGGTAAGGAAGAGGACGGTTATGGAGGAAATGTCTCTGAGCAGGTCGGAGTAGGGGGCCTAACGAGGCGGACTAGTTCCCCTCTATTGTAAATGTGGCGGACCTTTGGGCATATAGGCGACTTTTTTAAATTTCGGACAGCGTACGACTTAGGGTCTCCTGATTGGAGAAAATCTCGAGTGTCCTGACCCTAGGGGAGATGGCCATGAATGAAGAACACCTGCTGCTGGGTGCCCGTCTCCCCTTGCAGCCATACTTTGCGAAAATGTTTGAGGCGTTCGGAGTGCCTCTATATCAGCTCACCCTGAACAACTGGAGAATTCTGGCTAGGCTCGAAAAGCGAGGGCGGGGTAACCAATTCCCACCCTGGACAAGGTGCTGCATATATACCTACTCAAGAAGAATACGAGTCAGTACCCTGGGTGGTATTACCTCAAGATTCACTTAGGGTTTCAGTAAAAAATTAAAGGGAACCCCTCATCGATCAAGAATTGGAAGGATCGCTGGTTCATCGCCAGCTAGGAGACAACTGACAACATTCTTGGTTCCTTCCCTTCAGTCTTCCGGGAGACAGGTAACGTTCCTTTCCTGAGAAAGAAACCGTCTCTGGTAATGTTGTCTATTGATTAAATTTTTTGCACAGAAGTAGGGAATGAACAGTCTGATATTTCGGTTAATGTGGCAAGTATTTTACTGAGCCTTCCTGCCACAGATATTATATATCTCCTGAATGAGGAGAATCTAGCCAAATCGTGGTTAGCCTACCCGTTCGCCATTCGAAGTGAGCTCTCAAAGGCTTGGGCAGATATGAATGAAGGTAAATCTTCCTTGTCTTAATCTTTGACGCGACTTTTTGTAGACTCTGACCAGAATTTGTTGACCATTTATAGCCGCGGGGATTGAAGGGTCTCTAAGTGGGAGGAGAAAGAAAGTGGCAGACATCTTACAAGGGCTGTTGTTGAAGTCCCAGTTGGCAAGCTCAAATAAAGGGTGAATTGGAGATTAAAAATTTTGAAGTAAAAATTAATGCAAATGCAATGAATGTTGAGAAGAAAAATTAAACATAGAAATGAGACACTCAGTTTTTATAGTGATTCGACAGAATGTCTACGTCCACTCTTCTTGATTGAATCCTTTCACACCGAGGATCACTAACAACTTGTTTGAACAGGTCAAGTGAAACCCAAAACAACTCCTTCTTTCACAGGTGAAGTGAAACCTCACAAAATAACTTTTTTTGAAGTGGGTGAAGTGAAACCCAATACAATGATTCTTCTTATCACAAGTGAAGAGAAACCCACAATTAATTCATAAGAATTAATTTCAATAACTCTCTTGAAGAGTAAATATTCAATATGAACAATTTCTCTCACTAGAAATTAAATACAGATAATAAAGATGAGAGAATCAACAAAGTATTTTCAGAAGAATGTTTTCTTGCTCAGATTATTATGTTAATGCTTGCTCCTCTTGTCTTCAAAAATTGATGTTTATATATCTGCAATAAATTCTTCACAACAGTCTTTTTTACCTTCATTATTGACGGCATTTAATGTTTCTGAACTAGCCATTACAGACTTGATTTTTGCAAGGGTATCAATATATGTCTTAGGGTATCGATACGTTTGTGAAGAGGGTGCTTGATCAAGGCTTCAGGGTATTAATATGTTTGAAGAGCCATCCAGGGTATCCATACACTTGTGAAGAGGTTCCGAAATTTTTGAGCGCAGACCAAAGGTATCGATACATTTTTGTGAAGGGTTCCGGAACTCGGGCTTTGATTTTGAACTGTAACTAAAACGTGTCGATATGTTTAAGTAACGTATCGATACGTTCGTGTCTTGGTGAGTTTTTCTTGACGCTTTCTTCACTTTTTCTCACCTGCAAAAACATATACTCTTTCCAAAAGAGCAAGTGACTTATATTTATCCATTTAACAATTAAATTCATTCATCATCACATATATGCATATATGTGACTTGTTATTTATTTTGGCATTATCAAAAACGATATAAATTAGAAGATTAATTATGCCATATAATCATCAAAAATAACTTAGAGCTATCAATCTTCCCTTTTTTTAATAATGACAAAATACATGCATAATACATTAAGTCTCCCCTTTTTTGTCAACACGTAAAGAAGGAAAAATGTCAAACACATATAAGCACATAATGTGAAAGAGACAAGCATCAATTAAGCGCATTGTTGAAATAATTATCATAAAAAAAAGTTCAAAAGCCAATAACATCCAAAAAATAATCCAGAAAACATTATCCAACAAACCAAATATAATCATCAAAAATATAAACAATCCTAATAGGAATCAACATGATCAGGACATGAGAATGAGCCGATCTCGAAAGGAGTCAAAGAACGAGGACGCGCTGCTGATGACGAAGGGCGAGTAGGAGGAGGCTCAGGATGAAAAGGTCGGAAAAAGGAGTGAGGAGGTGGCTGACGAACTGTAGGAGAAGAATGATAGCCATGGAAGGAGCCTGGTGCAGCCGCAATTGAATGTCGTAGGTGAGCAAGCTCACCAACTAATTTCTCCTCAACGTCCTACAATTTTTGCTGCATAAGTGTATCATGAATGAACACTTCATTCTTCACCTTTTCGACTATCGTTCCCAGCGTGTGCATGACCTAAAATGTCTCATTCATCTGTTTGTCAAGCTTCTGTACAGCCGTCATAACTATCGACTCTAAAGTAGTAAAGCTGTCAAAGAGTCGATCAATCTTATACTCTAAGGTGGCTACAGGAAGAGCTAGAGACACTGAGCCGCTAGGCTGAGAAGAGGCAGATGGACCAGCCGATGAAGATGGAGGAACAGATGTGGCCTGTGGTGCTAGTAGAGGAACAAGAGGTGGAGGCTCCTGCCACTGCTACTGCTCGGACTGCTCAGGTTGCTGCTCTACTCCAATACCTGAAGGAACATCACCCTGATCACCCTCCATACCAACATCTTCTACTCGAATAAGGGGGCCACCAACTTGCTTCGGCATCCAAACACCTGTATGTGTCTGCTCATACCCCATTTTCCTAAGGGTGGTCTCACTAAGCATGCTTGATGGTAGAGGTTTCTTTCTGTCGACATCAGTAACTTCTGGAGCGACTTTCCGAATCAGCTCTGAAATCAAAAATCCATAGTACAGGTTGAATTTCTGTGAGGCACCTCTAGCTATGCTCGTGATCATCCAGTAAGCGAGGTTGGCTCTCTGGTGACTGATAATCCAATCCATCCACCACATATCCTCCACAGTCATCTCAGTAAATTTTTCGAAACGGACATTTAGATTATGTGCAATAATGAAATGCAGAATCCGTTCATATAATTGTAGTTTTGAGGGTTTGTTCTCCACAGCCTGTAAATCAGGGTTTTGAAATATAGTCCTACAGGCTTCTAAGGGGTTAAAAGCAAACAGAATGTAATGGTCACCTCCAGAGAGCAACTGAAACTGCTCGCATAAAAAGTATTCATCAATTATAACCTCAACACCCCTAATCTATGTCTGAAATTTGGTAACCATGTTTTTACCAGTCTCAGGGTCCTTTATGTCTAGATTCGAATAAAAGAAATGAACTAACTCTGGGTAAAACTCCCCCTTAATACTCATAAATGATAACCAACCAAATCGTTCTATCTGATGCATATACAGAAATCGCATTATATTAAGGAGAGTGAAATCAATTACCCAACCAGGAGTGACGATTCGGGTGGCAAACATGGTGAAGAAACACTTCTATTATTCCGTGGAGCTGAATTTCAATGGGTTTGGCTCGTCAGGGATGACGGTCGAAGAAGAGGATGCGGGAGCCTTTCGTTTCCTACGATCGGATTGTGCAAAAACCTTCATTCGTGGAGGTATTTTCGATTTATGAACAGGAGAGATGATGAAGCAGTTGTTGGAAGGAAAGGGAAGATGAGTTTGAGAGAAAGGAGACAGTTTTAAAGAAATACTTTGAAGAGAGAGACGGTTACGAGATTTTAGAGAGATGAAGAGAGAGATGGTTACAAGATTTGAATTTGAAAAGGTGGAAGACTATGAAGAGTTGGCAGTTTTGAGAACGTGTCCTAGGTCAAAACAACATAGTTTTAGACATTTTAGAAGCAAACATGTTGATACAATTAAAAATGTATCGATACATTTTGACGTTGAGGTCAAAATCATGTCACGAAGGTATCGATACGTTTGAGGATAAACTCAAACGTGTCGATACGTTAGTTCATATAAACACGAAATCACTGTCTCGAATGTGTCGATACCTTTTCCAAAGGTATCAATACGTTGGTCATCCTCTTAAACGTGTCGATATGCCAAATGAGAACGTGTCGATACTCAGGAAAAGGTATCAATATGTTAGAGTAAAATCATCAAGCACGTTTGAGAAAAACTCAAACATGTTGATACGTTCAAGAAAACGTGTCAATACTCGAGAAGATGTATCGATACGTTAGAGTAAAAATAATCAAGCACGTTTGAGAAAAACTCAAACGTGTTAAAACGTTTAAGGAGGATTCATCAAGCACGTTAAGAAATGAATGAAAACATGTTGAATTACATACTAAAGATTTTGATACATAAATGTATTCAACCAATATTATTTGAACATTTTCAAATAATTTATGCTCATGAACATGTATAACATAAAAATATGTCACTTAACAACTATTATCAAGCATTAAAATGTTCAATCAATGCTCATCATACCAAGATTACTTCTCAAGTAACAGAATCGGGTTTTATCCAATTTTTTGGTAAAAATATCTACTAATTGATTCTTGGTATTAACATATTCAATGCATACATCATTCTTTTGCACATAAAATCTTAATATGTTTAGTACGAGAGTGATGCACGGGATTCTTAGTAAGGTTAATGGCACTAGTATTATCACACATGATTGGGAATGCTGTCAAAATACAACCCATAATCTAATAATTGATGTTTTATCCATAAGAGTTGTGCACAACAACTGTTTACGAATATGTATTCAGCCTCGGTGATAGATAAAGCAATTGAATTTTACTTTTTACTCATCCATGTCACTAATGCATTGTCTAGGAAATGACAAGAACCACTTATGCTTCTTCTATCAATTTTACATCCTCTAAAGTCTACATCCGAATGTCTTTTTGGATCAAATAAGCCATCCTTGGGATAAAACAGTCCTAAGTTGGGTGTGCCTCTAAGATATCAAAAAATTCGTTTCACAGCACTTAAATAAGACTCTTTGGGGTTGGACTGAAAACGTGCACAAACATATATACTATATAAGATGTCGGGTCTAGATGCAGTAAGATAAAGTACTGAACCTATCATACTCCTATAAAGCTTAGGGTCAACGCCCTTGCCCTGCTCATCTTTATCCAATAAGGTGGATGGACTCATAGGTGTATCCACGTGTTTACCATTTACAAGATCAAATTTTCTCAAAAGATCCTTCACGTATTTTGATTGAGAAATATAAATGCCATCTAAGGTTTGTTTGATTTGTAATCCCAAAAAAAAGTTAAGTTCTCCCATCATACTCATTTCAAATTCATTTCTCATTAAATTTGAAAAATCTTCACAAAGAGAATCATTTGTGCTACCAAAGATAATGTCATTAACATATACTTGCACAATGAGTATGTCATTCTCTTTAGATTTAATAAAAAAGGTTTTGTCAACACTCCCCCTGTCAAAATCATTTTCTAATAAAAACTTACTAAGTCTCTCGTACCAAGCTATAGGAGCTTGTTTCAGACCTTAGATAGCTTTAGTCAATTTGAAAATATGATTTGAAAATTTTTGATTTTCAAAATCGGGGGTTGTTCAACATAAACTTCCTCATTCAAAACATCATTTAAAAAGGTACTTTTTACGTCCATTTGAAAGAGTTTAAAGTTTTTAAAACAAGTAAAGGATAAGAGAATTCAGATAGCTTCTAGTCTAGTAATGGGAGTATACGTTTCATCATAATCTATCCCTTCCTCTTGGTTATGTCCTTGAGCAACAAGCCTAGCTTTATTTCTAACAATGTTTCTATGCTCATCTAACTTGTTTCTAAACACCCACTTGGTGCCTATGATGGAATAATTTGAAGATCTCAGAACTAAGTCCCATACTTGGTTCTTTTGAAACTGATTTAGTTCGTCTTGCATTACCATGATCCACTCCTCATCCTTTAAGGCATCATCAATTTTGTTTGGCTCTAAATAAGACACAAACGCAAGGTTTTGTATTTTCTCTAGATTTTGAGGAAGTTCTCTAAATCCTCTTCTTGTTCTAATTCCTTGAGAAGGATCACCAATTATCAACTCTCTAAGATGATGAGATACATACTTCCAAACCTTTGGAAGCTCCCTAGAATGAGTATCAATATGTTCTTTATGCTCCTTACAATGATTGTCACTCAGCCTCAGTCATTCATCTTGTTTGATAATTCTATATCATCAATTTTCTCTTTAGTAAGCACTCTCTTCACTTCAGGTTCTAGTTCATCAAAAGTAACATGCATTGATTCCTCTACAACCTAGTTCTTTTGTTATAAACTCTATATGCTTTGCTCTTAGATGAATAACCCAGAAAAATTCCCACATCGGATTTAGGCTCTTATTTCCCAATATTGTCTTTGGTGTTAAGGATATAACAAGTACATTCAAAGACTCTAAAGTGTTTGATTTTTGATTTTCTTTGATACACCAACTCATAAGGTGTTTTACCTAGAAATTTTTTAATCAACACTCTATTGGAAATATGACATGCTGTGTTAATTGCCTCAGTCCAAAAATATTATGGTAACTCATACTCATTAATCATGGTCCTACCCATTTCTTGCAAGGTTCTATTTTTTCTCTCAGCTACCCCATTTTGTTGTGGTGTTCTAGGTACAGAAAAATTATAAGTTATCCCAAATTCATCACAAAAATCCTCAAACTCATGATTAACAAACTCACCACCTTGGTCACTCCTAATCTTTACTAAATGGTAACCAAGTTCATTTTGAATTTTCTTAAAAAAATTTCTAAATGCATCAAAGGTGTCACTCTTATTTTCTAAGAATAACACCCAAGTGAACCTAGAATAGTCATCTATAATAACATATGCAAAGTGTTTTCCACCAAGTGATGCAACTCTATTTGGATTGAAAAGATCCATATGAATGAGTTCAAGGGCTTTTGAGGTGGAGATGGCATTCTCGGGTTTGAATGGGCTTCTTACTTGTTTACCTCCTTGACATAGTCCACAAGTCTTATCCTTAGCAAACTTAAGACTAAGAAGATCTTCTAACATGTTATGTCTAAATAGTTTTCTGATAAGGTCTATGCTATGTCCTAATATTCTATGTCATAACCAAGAATCATCATACATCACTTACAAGCACACAGAAGATTCAACAACCAATTTATTTAGCTCAATCATATAGACATCTCCTATCCTAGAAGCATGCAAAATATTTCTATTCGTATCATCGAAAACATCACAACTATTTTTCAGGAATTTTATATTATAACCTATGTCACATAGTTGAGATATGATAAGCAAGTTATATTTCAGACCATCAACTAGCAACACATCAGAGATTTTGATATTATTTACCTCAATGATGCCAATCCCAATGACTTTGACTTTGCTACTATCATCGAAGATCACATCCTTGCCTTTCTTCTTAGAGAGATGTATAAAAAGCTTCTTATTTCCTGTCATATGTCTTGAGCATCCACTGCCAAGAAACCACTTGACTTCCTTATCTAAACTTTTCTGCTTTTGCTCCTGCAAGAATGGAAATCATTTACTTTGGTACTTATTTAACTTTGGGTCCATAAATGTTAGTTCTAGACTTAAGAGCAGCAATATCAACCTTTGAACCTTTAGGAACCCAAATAAGTTTTGGACCTCTGTAAGTTTTTTTCTTAATAGAACACTTGTTGATATGGTGTCCTATACGATCACAATAATGACATGTATGATGAGTGCTCATTTGACTAGATGCTTTGACAAAATATTTTGAATATGCTTTCTGTTTTGTATTTGGTCTATAACTAATTCTAATCTAATCAAACACCATTCTTTGGCTGCCCAACAGTTTGTCTAATGCATCTCTTTCTAGAGTAAACTTAGCTAAAATTCTTTTTAGCTTAGTTATCTCATTATTTAGTTCTAAGTTCTTTGCCTTTTCTGCTTTTAACTCTATGTCGCATTTACAAGCATTTTCATTTGATTTCAGCAACTCATTTTTCTTAGTTAGCATACAACATTTCTATTTGTTCTATTTATATTTAACGTAAAGTTTTTCAAAATTAGATTTTAGTTTGTCATATAATTCTATCAACTCATCATTCATCATATCATTTTCACTGTCTGAGCACGTGTTATAATAATCAGATGAGGATTTAGAAAGTACCTCTTTATCCCTTTTTGCCATGAGACACAAATTGGCGTGCTCAGTATCTGATGCAGAGGAGCTATCTCCTTCTGATGAGTCATCCCAAGTCACCTTCATAGCTTTCTTCTTCTTTCAATATTTCTTATTCTTGCTTGAAGGACATTCTGGACGTGTGTGTCCAGGTTTCTTGCACTCATAGAAGATTATTTCTCTCTCTTTTTCTTTATCTTTCTTCTTGTCCTTCTTGAATTTTTCTGATTTCTCTCCTCTGTGAAATTCTTTTCTTCTTCGGTTCTTTCTTCTACCTTTGTCTTTATCGAACATTTTCTTCATTCTTCTAGCCATTAGCAGGAACTCATCCTCTTCTAACGAGTTTTCTGTGCTATCTTCTCCTTCTTCCTCTTTTGTGCTTTTGAGAGCAATATTCTTCTTTCCACTCTCTCTATCATCTTGATCATTTCTATTTGCTTCCAGCTCATACGTTATAAGTGAGCCTAGCAGTTCTTCTAGAGGAAGTTTACTGAGGTCGTGTGCTTCTCTTATGGCTGTCACTTTTGCTTCCCA
>JAVXUL010140282.1:1640-14923 GCA_035590515.1 Trichilia minutiflora
ACAACTGAATCGACTCACCTACTTGAAGTTAGAGTCTACTAGGCATATTTGATCACTTTATTTTATTTTATTTAGTTATTCATCTTTTATGGAATGTAAAAGAATTTGTAAAATACTTTATTTCTATTTATATTCATTTGACTACACATTGAGATACCTGGATGAATGATTTATTAAATGATTGGTATATTTTGAAGTAGTTGAGATTGATTGAGAAACTTTTTGAAGTTTGGGTATTTTGGATGAAATTATTTAACAGTGTTTGTATATTTGTTTTTGAAATACATTTTTAAAAGCCTTACAGGCTCTCAAGATTTATTCAGATGTTATTGAGTACATATTGGGAGTCTATGGTGATTGTCACGTGTAGGACGCACAAGTTGAAACGTGACACAAGATCTTTAAGCAAGGAGATTAAAGTTCTTAATTCTAATTCAAGTTTTCTCTCAAATGGTCCAACCCATAAGCTTTAATGTAAATATGGAGCAGTCATGGCTTATATTTCCTTTAAACATGTGACAAGCACATGTGATTGTCAGTACCATCTATTAGATGAAAATCTTCTCTATTTTGAGAAATGGATGGATCAATTAAGCCTTTAAAGATAGAAGATAAAGTTCTTTAAATAGCTCAATTACTCGTAACTTTCATAATTTTTTGGATTTTAAGTTATAACTTTAACTCAACCACATCTATAACAAACAATCAAACAAGAAGAAATTCTAGAAATCACACAAGTTTTAAAGTCTCTATTAGGAGATTAAAGAAATAGGAAGGTTAGAATTTTGGTGTTCATTATATAAGTAGATCATGATAAATCAGGGTTCTGATCCGATGGCTTATAATAAAGTGGTTAACTAGTTATAATTCTGATAAATTGATTGGATGCTATGAGGGATAAAGTGCAGTATATACAACAGAGGTTGAAAAGTGGTTAAGTTACATAAAGAGTTCAAACTAATAGATTATAAATGGGTGTACAACATTAAAAGGGAAAGTAAATGCAATATTGAAAGATTCAAGACTAGGCAACTAGCAAAAGGATTCAGATAAAGAGAAAATAGATGTCAAGGCAACCTTACTTAGTGGCAAAGTAAGGTAAAGAGGTCCATATGATTCAGTCTAAAAGATCTACAAAAAGAAGTAAGGAATATATGCTTTAAAAGTTAAAGAAAATCAATCTATAGTATGAAATAAGCTTCTCATTAATTATATATAAAGATTAAGTATGGTTTTTGGTTTTGTGGAAATAATGTTGTGGAAGTTTACTTCATAAGGATCAATGGAAGGTTGCTTTATGAGTTAAAACAACTCTTAACCACAAATTTTAACATAAAAGATCATAGAAAAGTCTCTTATATTTGGATATTGATATTTATTCCAATAGATCTCATAAAGTTTATGAATAATCTCAAAAAAAGAATATGTATATAAATAGATGATTTAAAAGATTTAACATATAAATGCAAAAACCTGAAAAAGATACCTATTGCAAAAGTAATAATTTAATAAGATCAGTGTATCAAGAATGATCTTAAAAGGAATGGTTGATAGTTATGTAATTGGTAGTCCTATATATGTAAAGGTTTATGCTAAATCAAACATAGTTTTTGTTGTGAGCATTTCTTGACCAACACATGTCAAACTCTGAGCATAATCATTAAGTTGCAATCAAGAGAGTAATGAGATATCTGTATAGTATAAAGAATTTTGTACTAATGACAGAATTGATACTCTCATTTTAGCCATACATTCAGATGTAGATTTTGATGGATGTATAGATGACCTAATGTTAGCTATAAGTTATATTTTCATATTGAATGAAAGAGCCATTTCCTAAAAAAATATATAAGCAAATTCTAACAGCTTCCTTAACCAGGTATATAGAGTATAATGCATGTTATAGTGCATCTCATGGAAGTTAGCTTATAAATTTAATTTTAGAGCTTCAAGTGGTTAATTCGATCTCTAAGCTAAGCCATAAAGATTTATCGTGCTACTATATTCTATTTTGAGAATAACAGAATTAAAAAGAAATCGAAGCACATGGAGATCGATTACTTACAATTACGAATTTAGTTAAAAAGAAAGATATTGTGATAAAAAACATCAAGACAAACTCCAGGTTAGATATTTTAACCAAAGATATGAAACCTATAACTTTTGAGCGTTATGCTATAAACATGGGTATACATAATTTAATAATACTTTGGATTAGTGAGAGTCTGGCAATATATGAATATATATATATGTTTTTGGATATTCATAATAAATTCGCATTAAGAGTTGTTTATTATATTACTATATGATGATCATCATTCGTATTAGTTGTATAATATAACTATTACATTTAACATGCCCATTAATACAATATAAAGTCTCCATAACAAAGTAATAGTAGTTAAGAATATGACCATTAGCATGCCCATTCATTAAAAATCATTTAGCATGCCCATTAATACCATTTAATATGCTCATTCACTAAAAATCATTAACCATTACTTGCATATCTAAAGTTGCCAAAGACAATACAAGTTTTATTTTATTAATTATCATTATTTTTTCAAGTAAATCTTCATTTCTATCGGACAAATTATTATTCCAAATATGTGTAATACAGTACTAAAATGACACCGTAATCAGCCATCATCACGCTAGCTTCACCCCTATACCGGAGCTTTTTATACTAATATATACCATAACCAATAAATAGTATCGATAAGAGCAATCTTCGTCGTGGACGGCACGATAACAATCAGATTATGCACATAGGATGTGGTATGTGAAATGTCAAGTAGCTTTAAGATCACCATTCTTTGAGTCATCGTAAAAGAGTGTGACATAAACGGTAGCACGACACACTCGCTAATAAATACTCCAGCATGGAGAAACTCACCCTAAACGACTCCCCCTATTGGAATGTTTCATCTAGGGACAATATTTTTGGTCGTATTGGTGCATAATGAGCCCATAAATATGATGATGAATTGGCTTTCAAACTTAAGTCTGTTGGTTATAAAACATCTACAAAATTGTAATAAACATGTCGATTGCTGCAGTTGATTTGTACACATTCGTCTGTTAATAAAATAACTGGTGAATGATACATTCTTAGCCTAGTTGAAATCACTGTTACTAAAAATCTGCAATTGCCTTGTTCAAATGGACGGTAAATGATCGATCGGGTCATCAGACTCCCAGGTCCCATCCGACAGTTACCTACTTTACAACGTCATGATGAACACATCGCCTGTGGGGAGAAATATCTATTAGAATGTGTCTCTTGTTTTTGCATGTTTTGCAGGAGTTAATTCCATAATCGTTAACTCTCATCAAATTACTGCATATATTTTATTAATTTCTCATAACTTTTTAATAGAAAAAATTATAAATAAAAATAAAAACTCCTAAATTCACCATTAAAGTAAGAAAACTCAATGGCCAAAGATATATTACAAAAACCTCCACAATTTTTGTTCTTATGCTATTAAGTTAATAAAAGTATAGTTAGAACATATATAGGTATCCTTACGTTTACGTTTTGTAGGCCCAGATGGCGAAATCCAAGAAGGCGGTGAATTGGAGTTTTTAAAAATTTTTATGAAAACTTTTGAATTGTTTCTGAAAATTTATAAACTAATGTATGAGTTCTGTGAACTAAGTGCAAAGAGAAAATGGAGACAAAAAAGTAAAAAATGTACAATACAATTTTTATAGTGTTTCGACTATAAGTCTATATCTACTCTTCTCGAATGAATCCACTCACACTGAGGATGAATAATTCTTTATTTCTACGGTCAAAAGAAACCCAGATACAATTCCTTCTTATACGGTGAAGGGCAACCATAATACAACTTCCTTTAATAAGGTGAAGTAAAACCCAATACAGTTCGTTTTTTATTACGGGTGAAGAGAAACCCAAAAATCAATCTTAATAAATAAGAGATGAAAATCTAATCTCTCAAAAGAGTAAAAATTCAATAATCTCAAGCTTTCTCTCACTAGAATAAATACAAGTGAATAGATAGAGAGAATAAGAATAAAGACAGAGGAATATTTTTTAGTTCTCTTGATTGCTCTAAGTATTCATTCAACTATCAACCTTGATTCTGCAAACATGGTTGTATTTATGTCTAATTTTAATTTCTCTAACAGCTCTATTTTACTTTCATTGATGACGGTATTTATTACTCTGAACTAGCCGTTGCAGTGTGCTGACAGTGTATGTATCCATACTTAAGACTCTATGTATCGATACTTTTCTGAAGTTTGTATGAACTTCCTCCATGTATCAATACCCTCTTATCCATGTATCGATAGTTGCTAAAGATGCTACTGGAGCAATTTCATGTATCGATACTTCAGTGGTCATGTATCGATACTTGGTTACGTTGAGCAAATCATCTCTATCTTTGTATAAATACTTTATTTTCTTGACAGTTCATGTATCGGTACTTGGTCTTCCATGTATCGATACATCGACTGATTTTGGACATCCTTAACCTATTCAAAGACAAGTATCGATACTTGTCTCTAAACTATATCAATGTATCGATACTTAGCTAAAATGCGTTACGTGAGTAGTCCCATGCAAAGGTATATCAATATTTTGTCTTATTATCTTCATGTATCGATACTAGCTTGCTTGTGTATCGATATTTGGCTCAATTGCCTGCAAAAACAAACCTTTCTCTGCACAAGAGCTACAAGAGAAATATTTGTCATTTTAACTTAACTGAATACTTCGAAAATGCTCAATTAATAAATCCAATTAATTTGAAATCAATCATTTTCACATCCAAGTTATTTTTATCCAAATATTAATTTGTTAAGTAACATCATCAAAAACATAATATAATCTACACGTTTGGTATCATAGCCATAAAAATCCTTTATCTTGAGTTTAACGAGTTTTGAAATTTTTAAATTTTGCACCAAAATTATTTTTATTTGTTTTCAAAATTTTAATGTAATATAGTGTCATATAATGTTAGAAACCATCTTGTAAATGATTTTTTAAGAATTTTAGCTTTTGAAGCATCGAAAAAAATGGTCGAAAAGTGGAGAAATAGCTAGGTCTTTATTGGGTCGATCCAACAGAAGGTTGAAGACGATCTCCTAGACAAGCTTGTATATGGACAACATGTCATCCGCTTCACTTAAATTTAAAAAAAAATGATTTAGGGCATTTTGGGAGAAACATCCACATCTTTATCAAGTTCGTAATAGGTTGGGTCAATCTAACGAGAGATAGAAAACAATCTCCTACAATGAAAAAAGTTTATAAGTAGGAAGATTTTTGAGGTCGTATGATTACTGAACTCATTTAGAAACAATAGACCATCGAATTAGAGTTTAAAAAAGATATAAAAGTTCTTGAATTCACTGTCAAATTAGAAAACTCAATGATCAAAGGCATGTTGTAAAAACTTATGCAATTTTTATTCTTATACTATTAAATTAATAAAATTATAATTAATACATACATAAGTATCCTTGCATTTTGTATCAAAGTCATAAAATCATCTGTCTTGAGTTTTATGAGTTCTAAAAATTTTAAATTTTATACCAAAATTATTTTCATTCAGTATTATATTGTCATATAATGTTAGAAATCATCTTGTAAATAATTTTTTGAGAAATTAACTTTTAAAATGTCAAAAACAATGACCGAAAAGTGCTTTATTAAGTCTATAATGAGTCAAGTCAACCTGACGAGAGGTTGAAGACAATCTCCTAGCCAAGCTTGTATACGAACGACATGTCATCTACTTTACTTAAATTAAAAAAAAAAAAAGATTTAAGGCATTTTACAAAGAAAAAGTTATATCTTTATAAAGTCTGTAACGGGTTGGGTCGACCTAACAAGAGGATGAAAACGATTTTCTAAATAGTCTTGTATACGGACGACCAGTCATCCTCTTTACTTAAATTAAAAAAAATTAGGGCCATTTATAGGCTGTGGGGTTTGAATTCAACGCCCAAATTTAAACAAATAACCGTTGGACCAAATGAGTTTTTCTTTGCAAATATTTTTTAGAATTGATATTTAAAGTTATGTTACAATTGTATTTATGAATTAAAATATTATGCATGAATAATTTTGGTAAATAAATTATAATTTAATTTATGTTATCATGCAAAATTGATTATATATATTTATTTATTATGCATATTGAGTTGTAATATATAAATTATAAATTTAATATTTGTGTGTATAAATTTAGTTTTATTATATATACATTAAGTTGATTTATTAATTAATAATTTTGCTAATTAAGTAATAAATTAAAATTAAGGTAGGGTATTTAGAATGCCTAGGCTCTTTATTTAATTGATTAAATAATTAACCAAAATTAAAAGATATAGCATTTAGAATGTCTACGCTTTTTCTTTGGTTAATTAATAATTTCGTTAATTAAGCAATTGGTCGAAGCTGATATAAATATTTAGGATACTTACTCTCTCTTTTTGACTAGTTAGAATTTGATTAAATAAGATAAAGAAGGATGTTTACTTTATTCTTAGGCCAAAGTTGAGTAGAACATCTAGGATGCTTACTCTTTTTTTCTGACTAATTAAAATTTCATTAATCAAGATAAAGTAAGATATCTAAGATATTTACTTTATTCTTAGGTTATGTAATTTATATTATTTATTATTATTCAATATATTTAGAGTGATATATTGTAACATTAAATTATATGTTTAAGAAAATTCTGTCTAAAAATATTGGTATTTAAGCAATACCTCTATGACTCACTAATCCTTTCTAAGAGTTTTTCTGGTATAATTTTTAATGCTATTTTTCACATTTATTTACATAAATAATATTAACAATAAACTGATAAAATTTAATATTGAATAATGTAGATAATTTTATTTAATTAAGGAGTAATCACGGCATCTTTAATTATGTAAAATTATATATTAAGTATTTTAAGTACACATTATAATATTAATTATAATTAATTATATAAATATAAAGGATCTTATCCCACAAAAACTTTTATTCTATTTGTATGATTAATTAGAATAAAATATTGAATTATATTTCTTAATTTATCCATAAGAGTTAAAAAAAAAGGAACATAATTTAATAGTTTATTAGAAAATTGTATATGAATCTAATTGAATTAAAATTTTAGTCCACAAACAAGTTTTATGTCACTAGGTTCATATGTTAAGAATGATTTATATTGATAAAACAAGATATATTTATAATCTCAGTTTTAATTAATAAGCATGTATTTTATTCAATTATGTAACCTGCAAATTTCTCGATATTAAATATGATATTCCTGAACTAAAATGTGATAACTATAAAGTATAAAAGAAAAAAATTCTCCTTCATTTAGAGTATATGCTATAGACTATACTATTCAGAAAGATAAACCATTGATTATTTCATCAAATACTCTAGCAAAAATTGCTCTTTATGAACAGTGAAAGTGATGTAATTACCTTATTGTAATGTTTATAAAGACCAAAATTTCTTATAGTATTTGTGGTTCAGTAGACCAGCATAGAAATATCAAAGCATTACTAAGGGCTATAAATGAGCAATTTGTGTCGTCAAATAAAGTATTAGCTAGCATCTTAATCATGAAGTTTTTATCCCTAAGACTCATTACAGTGAAAGGTATGCATGAGCACGTAATGAGAATGAGGGATATTGTGATTCAATATCTAATAGTTTATTTGTATATTACATATTAAACACTCTTCCACATCAATATAGACCCTTCAAGATATTCTACAATACACATAAAGATAAATAGTCAATAAATAAACTTATGACCATATGTATTGAGGAGGAAGAGAGACTGATTGCGAAAATAGGTGAAAGTACATTTATGATAATGCAAGGAAAGAATTAGAACAAGACGAAACATAAAAGAAAAGGTAAAATATCAATCTAAAACACTAAAATTAAGAAGAAATCCAAGTGTTCCTTTTATAAAAAGAAGGGATACATAAAGAAAGATTGTATGAAGTGTCAAAAATGATTTGAAAGTAAAGGTAATTCAATCTCATTTGTTTACTATAAATCTAATATGATTAATGTTATTTATAATACGTGGTAGATTGATTCTGATTCTAGAATTCATGTTTCAAATACTTACAGGGTAGAAGAAATATAAAGAAGCCAGTGGAAAGTAAACAATGCATCTATTTAGGAAATAAGATGTGCTCAAATATGGAAATGTTAGAACATATTTTAATTTTAAGTAGTGGTTTTCGATTATATTTAGAAAAGACCTTTTACATTATTAGTTTTTTTAAGAATTTAATTTCTATTTTAAGACTTGTATCCTTTAGAAATTCCTTTCAATTTTTAAAAGTAAATTTTAAATTATTTTATAAATTTCATTTTGTTAGGAATGATATATTGTCTAATGATCTTTTCTTTAATGATTTATAAAATAACATCACTTATAATACTATGCATATTCACACTGGTATTAAAAAATATATTATAAATGAGTACACTTTTAAATTATGGTATCAAAAATTAGGACACATCTCTATAGAGAGAATAAAGAAATTAATAAATGATAGAGCATTTATTACTTTGAATTTTATTGATTTTGATACTTATGTAGACTATATTAAAGGAAAGCAAATCAAAAAGTTTAAAAAAGATACCAAAAAGAGTTTTAACATATTAAAGATCATCCATATAGATGATTGTTGTTCAGACATAGAGATAAATAGTTCAAAATACTTTATTTTTTTTATAGATGATTATTCATGATACATGTATCTCTACTTGCTTTATAACAAGTATGAAGCATTAGATGCCTCTAAGATTTTTAAGACTGAAATACAGAAACAATGCAATAAACAAATTAAGATTATAAGACCAAATAAAGATGGAGAATTTTCTGATAAATATACTAAAGACGGATAAGCACCGAATTCATTTATGAAGCTTTTTTAAAAGTATAGGATAGTTTCCCAATACAATATATCTGATCCTCCAAATCAGAATGATGCGACAGAAAGAAAAAGCTGAACTATAATGGACATTGTAAGGAGTATGCGGAACAACTCTAAATTACTTGAATTATTGTGGACTAAAGCTTTTAAGATAGTAATGTATATATTAAACCAAGTTCCAATAAAGGCTATTTCAAAGATGCTATTTGAATTATAAAAAGACTGGAAACCGAGTTAGAAATATATATATATTTAGAGATATTCGTCTGAAGTAAGAATTTATATCCTCTTGAAAAAAAAGTTAGACCCAAGAACTATTAATGGATATTTTATTGGATATACCAAAAGGTTTAAAAGTATAAATTCTACTGTCCATCTTATAACTTTAAAATTATAGAATCAAGAAATGTAAAATTTCTTAAGAATGAATTGATTAGTGGGAGTGATCAATTTCATGACATTATTTCTAAAAAGATTACATTAATATATAACCTTCCACTTCAAGTGATAGATTATTTATCATTTACAATGCTCCTCAAGATCAAATGATTGTTAAACAACCAATTATTAAAATTTCACAAACTGTTGATAATAATCCAATAGATCAAATTATTGAGAAAATATTAGAAATTGTTAACATGTTAATTAAACAACAAATTTCTCAAGAAAATATTGAAACAACACCAAAGAGATCTATTAGAATAAAGAAATTAGTATTTTCTAGTAATTATGTTGCACATCTATAAGAATCGAACTTTAACATTAGAGTAAAAAATGATCCTGAAACATTTTCATAAGTCACAAGTTATAATGAATCAAATTAATGGTACGATGCTATGAAGAATGAGATGAATTCTATGGTACAAAATAGAGTCTAGGATCATGTTCAATCGTTTAATAGTGCAAAAGTTATTGGATGTAAATGGATCTTTAAAACAAAGAAAGATTAATTGGGCAATATTGAAAGATATAAAATAAAACTCATTCTTAAAGAATTTACTTTAAAAAATATATAAATTAAAAGAAGACTTGTTCTCCTATACTAAGAAAGATTCCTTCGTATCATTATAGTTTTAATTATATATTTTGACTTAGAGTTACTATAAATGGATGTAAAACAATCTTTCTCAACAGAGATATATGAGAAAAAATTTATATAAAACAATCATAACATTTTTCCTCAAAAGATGGTGAGCATTTGATATGTAAGCTTAAAAACTTCATATATGGATTGAAATAAACCTCTCGTCAATAGTATTTTAAATTTTATAATGTTATTTCTTCATTTAATTTTATAGAGACTATTATATATATATATATATGTTTGGGAAGAATATGCGAGTGACACGTGGGATCTCCTCAAAAAAAAATGTGGCACTCTCATCCCAGAGAGTCACCCTCTCAGGAGAATCCAACCTCTGATCCCAGGGAGTCGACCTCTTAGGTGAAACACACACACCAGGGGGCATCCGATGGCCCTCAGGTAGCTTAATCTCAAGACTCAGAGACGCGCTATAGTTCCCAAGTATCCAGCGATCGAAGCCTTCAGGCAAGTAGCAATCAAAGTCCTCAGGAAGTATGTGTCACCCCAAGATGGACCCATCCATCCCTCAGAATGTGTAGGATCAGTCGTGCAACTATAGCAGCCTCTTAGGGAAAACGTCTTCTCTTCATCAGCATACATGCAACCCCGATTAGAGAACATCCACGCTCTTCAAGGCTTGATGAAACTCCAAATGTGCCGACCCTTTCCCTTGACTCTAGAAGGATCAGCCAAGTGCTGGTATAAGAGCCTATCACCCGCCAACATCCACAGCTTTGATCAACTGGCGACCATCTTCGAAAATGAGTTTGAGGGGATGGTGTCCACTAGTCAAAACCTGAGCACTTTGCTAACCATGCACTAAGACCCTACAGAGACATTGGAAGGCTTTGTTAAGAGATATCATAAAAAGGTAATAAAGTTGGGTGCCTATTATCACCCTCTAGCATTAGAAGGATTGAAAAAAGGCCTTCGGGTAAAGAGGGCATGGTATGCTATCCATCAACATACAATAAACGCATATAAGACGGCCCAAAATGAGCTGCTTAATAAAATTGAAATTGAGAGAAAAATGCTCCTAAGTTAAAGGAAAATACTCGAACAGTCCCAGACAGTAGAAAGCCTCCACAGGACGCTCAACAGAAAGGTAAGAAAAATGACTACTGGAACCCCAGGTATGACAGGAGAAGCGTAGATAGAACTGACAGAGGTTAGGGAAAGTATTTCCCTGAGCCACACAAGGATGAGAGACTCCCAAAACTCTTTCCAGGAAAGAATCCTCCTAAAAGAATAGAGCAGGTAGTTGTCCAGGAATTCATGCCCCTAAAAGCTCTCTTATCAGAAATTTATGAGTATGCCAGGAATGGGGGACTCTTGGCACTACACCCTCAAAATATGAAGGTAAAAGTGCCCAAAAAAAACAAGGGCCGATTCTGTGAATTCCACAAAGAGGGTGGCTACACAACTGATCAATGTGAGGATCTGCAAAATCAGATTGAGGTATTAGTTAAAAATAACTACCTTATTAATTATATTCTAGATTCTCCAGATATCCCCCAAGGAACTAGGCAATATTGAAAAGAAGATGACCAGGGACCCGATTGCATCATGGTTATCTTAGGAGGCCTTTACTAGGTAGTTCGGGCAGTCAGATCCGAAACGTATAAGCTAGCCCGACCCAATGACAATGTCCTGAACAACACCTAGAATACGGAGATGCTAAAAAAGTATTACCCCTGAGAGAGCCTCTTCTCAAGTTGGCCTACTTGTAAATTCAAAACATTCATTTGTATTTTCTCTTGTGTGAATAAAACAGAATATTTGAATCCTTCTTAGCATCTCCTAGAGCCTCTGTTATCTCAATATTCCCCTCCTAGTCTTACGGTTGATCGCGGGCCCTAAAATCCCTTAACACTAGTTGAATTAAAAATCCTGCTCGTCTTAGGTGTCTTAAGTCCTCAATCTAAGTCAGGCATCCTGAGAGTCTAATACCTGATTTATGATTAAGGCGTGGTAAACCCTGGTCGTGTTAAGTCCCCTCCTAGTCTTAAGGTTAGGCACGGGCCCTAAAATTTCTTAAAACTAATCGAATTAAAAATCCTTCTCGTCTTAGGTATCGTAAGCCCTTAGTCCAAGTCAGGCATCCTAAAAGTCTAAGACCTGATTTGTTATTAAAGTATGATAAATCCTAGTCGTGTTAAGTCTTCTCCTAGTCTTAAGGTTGGTTGCAGGCCATAAAATTCCTTAATAATAGTTGAATCGAAAATCCTATCCGTCCCAATTACCATAAACCCTTAGTCCAAGTCAGGCATCCTAAGAATCTAAGGCCTGATTTGTGATTAAGGCATGGTAAACCCTGGTCATGTCAGGTCCCCTAAAATCTTTTAACACTAGTTGAATTAAAAATTATATCCGTCCTAGGTACCGTAAGCCGTTAGCCCAAAACAGGCATCCTGAGAGTCAAAGACCTGATTTGTGTTACGACGTGGTAAACCCTAATCACGTCAGGTCATCTCCTAGGGTTCAAAATGGCTTTAAGCCTTAAAATTCCCTGACCCTAGTAGGGTTCTACCTTGGTGCTACGGTTGGCCCCAAAGCATAAAATGTCCTAGCACCAGCTCAAATTTTTCTCAAGGTCGTAATTGGCCTTAACGCCTAAAGACCCCTGACCCTAGTTAGAGTTTCTCCAAGGGTCTCGGGTGGAATCAAGCTCCAAAGCTTTTCAAATAAAGACATTCGAAGACCCCTGACCCTGGTTGAAGTCACTCCTAGGGCCTTGGGTGGAGTTAAGCTCCAAAGCTCTCCCAATGTACTTCTAAACCTGAGATGTTCTTGACCACCCTCGAAACACAGTCACTAACTATATTCACTTAACTAATTAATGCTCAAGCCATGGTTAAGCTTCTTTAAAAATCGATTGAGTAAAGAAGAAAAATTAGCGTGGATAACACACAGAAATTAGCAAACTTTCTTTCCATTAATGAAGAGATGGAAGAGTACATGTGTTTGTTAATATATCCTGAGCATACAAAAGAATCAGCCCTAAAGAGTAGAACGTCAAAGAAATTTTTACAAAAATATTCTAAATCCTAAAGTTCTCGGTGGAAGTCCTTGTTCATCATCAATCCAGTATCTCCACCAGTACATTTTTAGCTCGGGGGACAAGAAGGGCTTCCTCATTAGTCATTTGGGGGAAAGAAGGATTTTCTTCCCTCTCCCCTACTGAGGAGACCTCCTCATCATGTGCGACTCGGGAAGGAGAAGGCGCATCTTCCTAGATCATTAACAGATCTTGAGT
>JAVXUL010140303.1:0-14921 GCA_035590515.1 Trichilia minutiflora
TAATCATACTTTAAGTGTAAAATGATAAATTTAACTCTTAATACACATACACTTTTATGTACTCATCAGTATGTATTCAAGGTAATAGATTATATATTGGGAATTTATGATAATGATTAGGTGTAGGGTCTACGGGCTAGAGTGTGACAAGAAATCACAGTATAAACTATTAAAAACATAGAAAAATTTAAAAAAAAAAAGGGAAGAGAAAACATAGGCAAAGAGCAAACCAGGGGTTAAGAAAGCAAGAGGAGAATGATTATTTCCCCTTGTGTAGGCATATATATAGTGCCATGAAGAAAGAACGAAGTGTCCTTGGTAAGAGAGAAAGGACAAAAATGATTTAAGGGGTAAAATTAACCATTTTAAAAGATTTTTATCCAGTCGGCTCATAACCCCCCAAACCGACGTGAATTCTGGTGAGAAATCCAATGGCGAACATCCATTTCCATCCAAGATTGTTGTTAGATCCGATTCAGGTGGTCAGGTTTGAGGGGCAGATTACCCTTTTTTCTTTATTTTTTTAATTCACATATTTTTATTTTAATATTCTTTAAAATATAAATTTTAATAAGTAAGTTTGATATATTTTTTTGCAACCTAATAAATAAATTTGAGAATTAGAAAAAAGTTTTAGTTAATTTGCTGAGCCAACCCAAATAAATATAATTTCAAATAACTCTTCATTTGAGATAGATAAAATAAATAGATAAGTAATTTATTTATAAAATTTTAAGAAATATTTTCATAAAGGAAAAAAATAATTAGAAGAGTTTGTAAAATCAATTAACAACAAAGGGCAAAAAGTAAGAAATACCCTTTAATAAAGACAAAAATGTTTATTGTAAATTTATTATTTTTGACTTAAGGATATTTTAGTCATTTTAATTTTCTAGAGGCATTTTTATTTTTAGAAAAATATTTTTTTGAGTATTATTATTGGATTATTTTCTCTGTATTATCGTTCACTAAGTGTTTTGAAAAGGTTTAAATGAAATTAGTTAGTTTTGGGGTGAGTTTAAAAAGAACTCCCTTTAGTTGTGTTATTTGAACACCTGAGTTTTAAACTCAAATTTTTATTGATCTAGACATATGATTGATGAACCAATATTTTCTACTTAAAGAAGACAAATATATGATCATTTAGAAACAAACAAAAGTTAAATCAGACCTTAGATAAGGAAAAAAATAACATCAAAATAGAGATAAACGAAAGTTGAAAAATTAAAAGAAAATGATACAAATTTTAGTCGATAGAAATTAGATTTAGGTCAACTGAATTTTATCAAATTTTTGGTAGAGGTTAATAAATTGACCTTCAGTCAACTCAATTTGAATTTTGATATACGCAATGTTGCCAAAACACTAGCAAAGACTGAAAAATCGTATTTTGATCAACCAAATTTGCATTTCGATCAACCAAAATTGATAGAAAAGGAAATTTTATCCCCTTTTGAAAGCTTTTCTCCTTTATATACTTAAGGACATATTAGTAATTTTATCTCATATTATAAATGAGGGCTAACATCCTTCTCCCCCTTATTTCTTCTTCTCCTCCCACTTATTTCATTTTCTCTCATTTCCTTTCAATTCATCTTCCTCTCAAATTCTCTTATTTTAGCCTATTAAATTACTATTTTTTTAACAAATCACTTATACTCATCATTCCTAACAATGTGCAAGCTTCATTTTATCAATAGGATTGCCTTTTGAGTTAGGAGAGCAAAAAGAACATTAGGACTTATTATTCACACAATTGGAAAGTTCATCAATTTGCACCAATTAAAGCTTCCTAAGGTTAGAATTGACGCTTTGATAAATTTACTAACATCTTATAATCTCAATTTCATGTATTTTGGATGAATTTGACCATTACGGTTTATGGTTCATCTAAGATATGTAACTTCATTTGTAGAAATTTGATTTCCATTTTGTTATTTAAGGCATGAAATTTGTTTAAAATAATAATTAGATTGTTGAAATTATGAAATTGAGACTTCGTGTATAATTGATCTATAAACATGCCCACTATTTAATGTGATTTTGTATAATCAGGATAATTGAATTTAAATTTGATTTATATGGGTTAGAATGAATATGTTAAGTATAAGTTTATGAGGAATTGGAATGGATTATGCATAATCCTATAGAACTATAAATTAGATAGTTAGTCACATATACATTACTTATTTCATGGCATGATTATGATATCGAAAAAGGTTATTGAACCTTGTATATGCATGTATATAGGCATGGAAGGTTTGGAGAGAGAATTTTTGTTACAACAAGACCATTGAAAGTATAAGTAGTTAAGGATATTTTAGTTATTTTACTTTCTAAGAGCATTTTTATCATTTTCATAAAATACATATCTAGGTATTATAAAAGTTGATAATATTATGAGGCTCGATATGAGATTTGGAAAGAATTAGAAGGAAAAAATAATAGAAATAGGTACTGCAAACTGAACGAGAATTCGATTACGACAGAATTGTAAGGCAGAAAGCTTTTGATCTAACGAATTCAAAGATTTGTTCAAATGAACCATTTGGTCAAACAAAAGTTACTAATCATTTGATTGAATAAGTTCCCAAAATATCTAGAGAACTATAAAAATCTCGGTTGAACAAATCCATCGATTCATTCGAACAAATGGTCCTTTCGTTCAAATGAATAAATGGCCAAATATTTTTTAGGAACTCGTGAAAGTCTCAATTCATTTGAATGAACCATAATTTAATCGAACAAATTGACTTATTTATTTGATTAAATCGCTCAAAAATCGGGTGAAATAACCATTTTTGCCCTTGTAGAAATTTTTTTCTTTTATAACTCAAGAGGATTTTAGTAATTTTACATCCCATATATAAATATGGGTCAATAGTGGGAGAATTATTTGCTTTTCTCCTTTCTCCTCCCTCTTTCTTGTTTCTCTCTTTTCCCTCTCTGTAAATTTCTTTTCTTTGATTCGTAGAATTCTAACTAATTATTTATTGGTTTTGCATCAATAATCACCACTTCTTAGTCTCTTTTATATCTTAGGAATCTTATTTTGTTGAAAGGAGCCAAGAACTAATAGAGGAGAAATTAGAGATTGGAGTCTAACTTAAGTTCTCAATCAACCAACCCTATACTCAATAATTATAGGCTCCTATCGACTTTTTGGTAAGTTATTAAAGTCATTTATAAGTTAGATTTCATTTAAATCAAATTTGTAAATAATTTGGCTTTTCTAGAGTTACTATTTATATGCAAATAATTTGGCTTTTATATCATAAAATTTGAAGTTGCAATGTGTTATTAAGATGTAGAATAGATACGTATGTAATAAGATAGCTTAAAAACTTGAGTTTGAAAAAATTTGCTTTGTAATAAATAATAATAATTACTGTTTCATTCAAATATGTTATCCACGAAATGGTTTCGATAAATAAGGTTGAATAGTTCTTATTAGATCATTAATCAAATGAGTTATAGGTTTAAATTGATTTTGAATTATCAAGAATTGATTAAATGGTTGAAACAGAAAAATGTCATAAACATATATCAATCGACTATAGGATACCCAGGCTAAAATCCATTCATGTGCATATAAGCCACATGATATTCTTAATTTTGAGGATTAATAAGATTTTTGTTATATACATATTTTAGGTGACGACGTTTGAGGTAAAGACATCTGAGAGGTGCCGAGGATAGAGGCATGATTGGGGAATGCTTACCCTCTCCCCTAGAGTGAGTGGAATTACTCATTTTTTCTAAAAATTTTTTTATAGATGTTTTAATTTTATACATTTTAAGTGTTTTTGAGCTTTGAACTTTTCTTTAATTTTCATGTTATAAAGTTTATGAATAAATGATTTGTAATGGATTTTATATGATGTATAAGGCTAGGAGGCTAATATACCTATAATGTTAATTGATTTATTTTGATTTCATAATGGTTTTGAGTATTGTCTTGAGACTTTGCATTATTGATATACATACATATACGTAGTTATTGATTTATTTGAATTTAGATTGGTTCCTTTTGATTTTGCTAAGATGATATGGCCAGTGGAAAGGGTCATGTACTTTGTTTATGATTATATGGTTAGATGGGCCTATACTTTAGCTACAATATTAAGTAGCCTAGGTACAAGCCATGGCAAGGGTCGTAGTAGAATAGTGTGTGTCGATGGGGTCAGTATAAGAGAGTAATGACTTCATTTAGGATGGAGTAGCCCACTAGACGAAAATATAAAGGACAATCTTGTGAGTATTTAAAGACTTCTTGAAGTTAACGTCAATAGTGGGTAAGTTTTTCATTAAATCAAATGTGTACTTTTGTTTATATTAAAAGAACATTTTGTTTAAAATCCATTGTTTTTAAACTACATAAAAAACTACTGACGGCTCGAGGTTGCTCTTGATCAGAATAATTACCGAAAATGTGGCTAGACCCAAGATTTTCTTATTGGTTTCAGGCTATGTTTTACATTATAAAAATACTTTTAAATCTAATAATTATTTTAAGTTTTTATTTCAAATAATTTTAAATTGGTATAAATTTTGATTACTATTTTCACTCACAGAGTATATAATAGTATGCTCATCCTTTTCTCCCACACACAAGAAATTCTGAGCGAAGCCAAAATATCTGAAGGGTGGTGATAGCATCTGAAGTGGTATCCTCAGGTATAGTTTCAATACTCGACTCATATTTATTTCTTTTTAGTCCACTGAGAGAGATATATAAAGTTTATGGGTTTCTTTTTGTTGCAGGGAATTTATTATTTTTATGAAATTTTAATATTTGGTTTTATTAAAAAATAATAGTATTATTGTATACTTTGAATACCTTTGTAAGAGGTGTGTATCATGTTTTGATATGATGATATATGTGTTCTTATTTGTGATGGTTTTGGATAAATAATCTTGCAGTGTTTAAGATTGATTTTGAATAAAAGTAGTTTGGAAGTTTAGAGGGAACATTAAAAATGTTTAAAATTATTTTTATAAAAAATAGTTACTATTATAGCTTTATAGGTTTTTATTATATGTTCTGGACCTAAGGAATGGATATTGAAAATCTATAACAGTTTTCATGTGTAGGCCCGATGATTGGGATATAATAATTTTATTGATATAAGAGCCTAAGGTTTCGAAATGATTTTTAAAATATTTGAATATGTTTTGAAATTTGCTATACATATTTCTAGATGATTTTTAAAAGGTATCCCAGTGGATTTAATCAAGTCTTAAAACATGCATTACCATCAATTAATATATATAATTATGTATGAGAATTAAATCTCAAGTTTTTCTTCTTCTTTTTTTGTAGTATAAAATGTCATCGATACCTAGAAAAGAAAGAGGTAGACCCTGGAGAGAGAGAGTTCTTAAGGAGGAAGAAAACAATGAATCATCTTATATACCTTAACGTAAACCTGAACAAACTCAAGTACGACCACTACCTTAATATCCTCCTCCAACAGCGAGAATGCCATCTCCTATGACATGGGAGGCATGGCCAACGTATATGGCATATTAATGTGCCTAAAACTTCACCTAGACACAAGGCTAACCTAGACCAACACTATACCCTTATCCTTATCCATACTTACAACCTTATCCAAGAGCTGCAACAACTCCAATGGTATCTGAGCATCGAAATCAGCTCTGAAACTTTCTAAGCTTATTAAAGAAATATGATAGCTAGAGAGCATGCCATTCAATGGTACAATAAATACTATATTGGTAAACAAGTGGTCAAAGAAGGTGAAAAAAGATTTAAAGGACATAAGACTAGAGGATGATATTAAATTAAAGGTGGTTACCTAATTATTAAAAGAAAGTATAGCCATACAGTAGAAGAATGTACAAGCTAGATCTACAGAGCCATTATCATGGGATGATTTTAAGCAAGAGTTTAATGATTAATATTACACCCCCTTTCATCGCCATTAGAAAAAACATGAGTTCTTGAGATTGAAATAAATGGAGAAGATAGTAACAGAATATGAGATTCAATTAAGGAGTTAGTGGAGTTCATCCCCGAGTTTGCTACTGAAGAGAATTTATGTGCAAAGTTTGAAGAGGGGTTGAATTTTAAGATTAGAGAAAAGATGGTTTCGACTGGTAATCAAGGGTATAAAAAAATGATTTAGATGACTCTAAGGGTAGAGAAACTTACAAGAGAGAGAAGAGTAAGAGACACATTTCAAAAGATGAAGGATTTAAGTATACAAGTTGGATAAGCATCTAAGAAGAGGTAGAGTAGTAGGTCATCTAATAGTACCTCAGCTACTAGTCTCACTAATAATTCTCCTTTCTTCCCACAGAATCAGAAATTCTCCATATTGGGACAATCTTGGACAAGCATTCAAGATTCGTTTGACTGAATACCTTTTATCTTTAAATTTCTATCACGATCGAATTCTCTATTAGTTTTTAATACCTATTTTTATTCTTTTCTCTTTTTAATTCTTTTCAAATCTCATATCGAGCTTCATAATACTATTAACTTTTACAATATCAGGATATGCAGTTTATAAAAATGAAAAAAATACCCTAATTGTAAATTTAGGGTATAACACTCTCCCACTAGATTATTATTTAATCTTGAGGAGGTCAATAAAAAACCTTTCTTTTGAAACCACATACCCTAAGAATACTAGTTCTCAAAGCTAAAACTCACATTTTGAAAACTTAGTATATAATCTTCTTTTTTTTTTAGTATCTGTAGTATAATCCTAAGTTGTTGAGTATGCTCCTTCTTGGATCTCGAGTAAACCAAGATGTCATCAATAAAAGCAATCATGATCTTATCAAGTTAGGGGTAGAATATTAGATTCATGAGTTCCATGAATATAGCCAGGGTATTGGTTAATCCAAACAGTATTACAAGGAATTCATAGTACTCATAACAAGTTCTGAAAGTTGTTATAAGTATATCACTCTCCCTGATCTATAACTGATAATATTCTGATTTCAAATTGATCTTTGAAAATATACCAGTACCTTGTAATTCATCAAATAAGTCATCGATTCTTGATAGTGGATACTTGGTTTTAATAGTAACCTGATTCAACTATTGGTAATATATACATAATGGAAGAGTCCAATCCTTTTTTATCACAAACAATATTGATGAACCCTAAGGTGATATACTTGACTAAATAGATCACTTATCTATTAAATCTTAAAGTTACACCTTTAATTTCCTAAACTTAATAGGTGTCATTTGGTTAGGTGGAATAAAAATTAGTGTAGTACTTGAAACTGATTTAATGTTGAAGTTAAATTTCCTTTCTGGTGGCAAAACTAGAAAGTCCTCTGGAAATACATACGAAAACTCCATTATCACTTGGTTTTGGTCGATTGAGTACTCTGAGCTTCCATAACTGAGATCACATAACTAGGTAGAATATTTAACTCTCTTATGAACATAATTTTCGATTCTCTAGGTATTTTAATATAACTTATTTAGTGAATAATCTATCGCCACTCAATATCTCGATAACTAGTCCATTCCTAAGATAGCATCCAAATATTCCATCTTTAGAGGTATTAAGTTAACTTTTGACTTAAACACTACCCACAATAGTAACATAATCCATGAAAACTGTCTTTCTTAAAAGTTTCTAACCTAATGGGGTATATACCATAACCTTTTAGGCTAATAATGTAACTTCTTATCAATGTGAGAGGTAAGACATAAAAGGTAAATGAAGTTCTGGCAAAGGATCTATTAGTGTGTATGTAGGTTGATTGAAGTTTGTGACGATACCTTTCACTATATTTGGGTTAACCTGAGCTTTCTCTTAATCTAGGGTGAATACCCTAGTCTAAACTATGTCCTAAGTTCTTTGAGCACCTCAAAAAATCATGGATGATTGCCTAACCCTAACCTCTTACCATCAGAAACTGTGTGCTAATCTACTATTGACTACTATTAGGATGTAGAATATGGTCTTGGTTGACTACCTAACTTTGTTCTACCTAACTTAGGATAAAATTTCTTTATATATCTTATTTGTCCACAATGATAACATGTTATGGCTGATGTCACGGACTTGAATGATACTATTTATAATTAATTCATTAATTTATCCTCGAACTCTATATTTATCCCTAAGTGAATAACCCAAATTGAGGAGTTTTTGACCCTGAGGAGAAAATAAAGGATTACTCACAGAACTAATAACAGTGCACTACTAAATGATCTTCTGCTATAACTCTTCTTAAATGAAGAGCTAACATGTATACTTAAGTCTTTTCTTTTTTGAAATTGGCTCCTTAACTTTCTCTTTCTGATTAGCTTCTCAGTCTTAAATGCCATCTGAATTATTTCTTTATAACTCTAGTTCTCTGATAGTGACATTTTTCCCTAATCTCAAAGTTCAAACCCTCCTCGAACTTCACATACAAACTCTCCTTCTTAGTAAATTCTAGTATAAACTCAACTGCTTCTCATACTCTATCACTGTCTTATCCATCTACTTCAATCTAAGAAATTTTTGTTTCTTTTGATTACAATAGAATGGATTATAGTACTGGTCCTGGAATTTCTACACAAAATTATCCTAAGTTAACTGCACTGTAGTCTCGCTTGAACATTTGCCTACCACGTGGCTACATTACCCCCTAACAATCAAACTACCACCTTCAATTTGTACTTGTCTCCAATTTCATATCATTTAGATCACCTTCTAGTTTCTTGTATAATTAGTTGGCTAAGACATCATCTGTGGTACTTCTGAATGAAATACTCCCTAATTGTCTAATTTTTTTAATCAACTTGGATAATATCGAGGATATTCTGGATGCTTCTGTTACTGTAGGTGCTATAGTAGGTGATGGATATAGAAATGAATACGGATATGGCATTTGCTTGGTTTAAACCTATGTCTGAGCAAAACCTTAGGTGTTCCAATAAGCTATAAAGGCAACCCATATCTCGTAAGTTATAAGTAAAGGCATTACTAAGCTTGGATGCTAATATTATGAAGAAGGAGGTACTTATGGTTCCTCAGGCATAGGTTGAGGCATATACAAGGTAGTCTCTTCTTCTATGTTGGGTACTATATCACGCCCCAACCCTAGAAATTGACCATATGACAATCGTTGTGAATCTAAGAAATACATCCCATTAATTAGAATGCATTCTTAAGACACACAAGGTATTAAAATCTATTTTTAAAATCCATTTTCAAACATAAATACATAATTATATCAATACAAAATTTCTAAGTGAAATAACCATGCATATGAATGTATATGTATACTCTGGATTTTTCTAAGAATGTCCGAATTCTTTCTGAGATTATTAAATTCTAATCTTCTACTTGAGTTTCACTAAATGTAATTTATGATAGCTCATTTACACTAATTATTGTTAAATTCTTATACGTTCTGAGGATTTATCAATTATACCAATTTTATCCATTCTTCCCGTTTTCAAATTTTTTTTGTCCGTTCAACTTCTTATGGCTTTATTTTATCATTAATTTCAACTCAATTTCATGAATTATATTTGAATTGTATAAAATCCCTAATTTTATAGTTTGATCACTATACATTTTAGCCCTAATTCCTAAATTTCATAAATTTTCATCAAATTGATCACATACAACTTTTCTCTACTTCCTAATTAACAAAAATGAATAAGGATTTTAATAATTAAAAGTGTGTATAGTATATCCTAATTTACACAATTTGATTTATATGCAAAATTAATAAATAAAAAGGATAAATAAGCTTACCAATCAATGTTTAGTACCTTTAGTATGCTTCAATTTATCCTAAAATTTGAGAATCCTCAAGTTTAGGGTACCATTTAATATTTTTAAGTCAACACTAAATCATGAAAATAATTATATCGTAATAAAGAGAAGTCAAAATTAGTTGGAATATAATGAGAAATTAAAGAAAAATAAGAGATTTAGCAAAGAAATTAAGAGAAAATAGTAAGCAGGAAGGTAAGAAGCATTCGACCAAGAAGGGAGGGGGAGGAATAAAGATGATCTACAAATAGAAAGGAGTTTCTAACTTATTAGGCTTATTGAACCAATAACTGTTAGTAAGGATCGGTGAGTTTAATAAGAACCTGATCACCTATAGAATCTATAATATGATTACAGTTTTCCTATCAAGAGAGTATAAGATTTAATTTAAATAATAAAGCACTGTTTAGTTTAAAGTTCAAAACTAAATGGCTTGATACTTACATAAATACATGCTGATGTATCTCTCTTCTTCTAGATTGACTAATAAACAAAAACTCAATCTCATGATACAATAAAAATGTCTAGCCTTCTTTTAAAAATCCTAGACACTTATAGGCTTACTAGACCTAACTTTAAGATCTGGTTTAGTAATCTTAGAATAGTTTTAAATTTTGAGAAACTTGGGTATGTACTTCATGGATGAACACCTTTAACCTTTTTCAATAAAGCTTCACCTGAAGAGAGAGACACATTTCAAAAATAAAAGGACGATAATCTTAAAGTAAGATTATATATGTTAACGTGTTGACTTTCAGATCCAACATGAGGATGTGTTACATACCCCAAAAATTTATCTCTTTCTACTAAAGTTGTTTAGAGAGAGTTTCAAAATTAGAAGGTTTGAATTGTTAATCATCTTATTTAAGATAAGATTGAATAAGGGGTTGAGTCTAGAACCTCATTTTTTGAAGATAATAAACTAATAGGGCAATTAAAAGCCTTTGGGCCTTTTATGGATTTTGCATTGCAGACAGAGTTAATCCTATAGTCTTTCCCTTCTAGTTTTGAACAATTTTTGACTACATATAGTTTGATTAAAAAAGAGCATACTCTTCATAAGTTATTAAAAGAAATTGTTTCTTTTCATAAAAGAACTTCCAAAGAGAAAGGAAAGAAGATCATTCTTACCACGACATCTTCTTGTAAGATATCAAAGAATAAAGGCAAGAAAACCTCTATGTATGGACCTAAAAGAGGTATTTCCAAGAAAAAAAAAAAAGGTAAAGTCAAGCTTACTATTAAAAATTAGGCTAAAAATTAGTATCATTTTTGTAAAAAGCTCGGTTATTAAAATAGGAACTTTCTTTTTTACCTAAAAACCTTGAGAACAAAGAAAGCACAAGGTACATTTTCTTGTCATGTTACTGAAACTGAATTAAATATTATTTAAGATTTAAAATCCTGAATTATAGATTCAATTACTAACTCACATATTTATATGTTGTTATAGGACCTTTAGAGTAAACAGTTACTCAAGAATGGTATGGTAGCATTGAAGATAGTGAATAATTTTTCCAAAAAAAAAAAGATGACGAATAAAACAACAGTTATTACCATTTATTCAGGGACTTGTAAGCTGGTTTTACCTTCGGACCATACTTCTGTATTATACAAAATTAAGTATTTTGATATAGTCAATAGGAATATTTTATCTGTCAATCTATAATACCCTAAAAATTGAGATTGTGATTAGCATGAAGGTAATGATATCCTACCCCCATAGGCCTTAGACAAAACTTATATGCAAAGATTAATTTTGGATAAATGCATAACATATACAAGAACTCAAAGTATATATATAGGGCTCTAAGCCTTATCATTTAACATACACCATATATACAGAAGTAAAAATATATACATAATCGGGCGTCATGCTTATACACACAAAATAAATTGACCCACGTAAAAATGACAACTCCTAGGTGAATGTATTGAGGATCTAATATTTCTTCTTTAAAATCTTTATGAAACATTGTCTAGGGAATGAATCCTACAAAACTGAGAAACTATGGTAGGAGTTTATAAGAAACTTAGTGAGTAAATACTGTAAATATAAAACATATTTTATAAGAAAATTTTGCTTTCAACTATAAAACATGATATCAATATATCAACTGGATGTTTTTTTGTAAATTCAAAGGTAACATTTCAGAGTATTAGATTTATCAGAGATGCATACAGAGATATAAATAGATATCAAGTGCCAGGTATCAATCTCCCTTTACCCTTTACTTTTTATTTGTACTAGTACCTTGACATGCATATATAATAAATGCACAATCAAGCAAGTTTAGAAAACATACATATATACTCCCCCCTTATAGCTCCCAACTAATGGGAATTAAAAACAAAAATTATGTCCAAGTCATGCAAGTTTAGAAACAATTTCATAAATCTATATTCTTTTATATCGATAGATAAAACAATTGATCAACCATAAAATTCTTTTATAAGTCTACATAAATCCAATTCAAATAAAATCCACATTGTATGCACATATGTGTATAATCATCCATTTCTCAAATGCTTAGTCAATAATCAAAGTAATATAAATTATCATAAAACAACCCATAACCAAATCATGTATGGCCTTCTTTTAGCCTCAATCTCAATTAAATTATCAACAATTCTCCAAGCAATTTAGAAGGCACAAGACAATTGAATATTTGATGTAAACTTGATATAAAAATTAATTTACTAACATCCTAATACATTTCAACAATTAAATTTTCAATGAACATTTTAAAATAATTAACAATAGGATAAAAGAAATAAATATCCACTCACTAGCTTATCATCAAAAGTTAGACAGGAACTGAATCAATATAGGTTAGGTGGTCTCTCTCTCAGTGTATTTATAACACAAAATCACTAATCATCATTAGAATAATCAAAATATGGATATGCTAAATCAATTAAATCTCTAATATGCGATAAAGATTTTCCTTTTCAAATTGTATTTCCTCATAAGCCAATTTCTAACAACTAGTGCACTAAAATCTTAATTATGCCCAATTCATTACCACTATTTATGTCATGTGACAACATCTTGTTTTGCAAATCCTAATTAAGCTTAAATTTTGTTATCGCTATTCATTTTGCACAACAAAATTCCATTTCTCATAATCCATCAACTAATTAATTAATTCTAGTTCCTACACGTTATTCTCAATTTCAATTTAACATAAATGAGTATAATCAAAAAATTTTGTAATGAATATAGATTTTCATAATAAACTGTAACTTCTATCAAAAAATTATTTGAAATATGAAATTAAGATAGCAATAATACTGAAAATCATACCAAGTAGTCAATGTAACTTAAGACATCTAAATCACAAGTAATTACAAAAAAATCCCAAATTATGAATAGTAACCTACTCTCCTCTCAGCTTAATTATTGATTTAATCAATCAAACAAAGTTTCTAGAGTGAAGGTCATATTAAGTGTAATAAGTAGAAAGAAACAAGATTTTAAATGGTTGAAATCTGAATAAATTAAAGAAATTGGAAGAAGGTTATAAAAGACAGTAACAACCCTCGAAAAGAAATGAATTAGGGATGAAATGATTCATTCTTCCTTCTTTTTAATCTTAAGGTTAAGTTAATAGATGAGGAAATGACTCATTTTCCCTGAAAAATTTACAAGGAATGAAGAAAATGAAGTTGAAAAGGATAAATATGACATTTCCCTACCTTTTTGCACATCTGCTTTGTTCTTGATTTCGATTCTCTCTTATATGACTTATAATTTTTACTACATTTCTTTTTATGAAATCTTTATTCTGTTTTCTTTCTTTAGAAATAGATAGCTCTTTCATTAGATTTTTCGATTAATAAAAATTTAACTCAAAATTTCAAGTGCATAAATAGTACCTTAAGAAAAAATTTTCTTTATTTACCAAATTTTCTTCAAATTCTTCCTAATCACTTAATAAACATTAATATAGAGTTAGTAAATCAATTTTTAACACTTGAACACGTATTTTATAAAATTGCTCATATGTAAAATGACTAAATACCCTTGGATTTAAATACACGATATTACATAATCAATTGTCTAAATTTAGTTACACTTTTATTTTTGATAAATGTAAATATAATATTTATTTGAAAAATAAATTGGTTGGCACGAGTCTAATGTAAAAGGTTTATATGTTCTTGAAACTAATGAAATTAACATGATAAATACCGTTAATAAGAAAATATTGAGAAATGAGATTAGTTTAAAACTCATTTGGCATCATCGATTAGGTTATATTAAGGAAAAAAAAGATTGTAAAGATGGATAATGATGGACTTATAGGTCCATTAAGTTTTGAACCTTATATAACTTGTGAATCCTGTCTTTAAGACAAAATGATTGAATCACCCTTTATTGATAAAGAAAAAAGAACAAATAAAATTCTAGAATTAATTCACACATACATGTCTAGCTTATTTAATGAAATGGTTAGAGGTGGTTTCTTATACTTTATAACTTTCATTGATGATTATTCGTAGTATGGTTATATATATACTTAATGAAGTATAAATTCGAATCATTTAAAATGTTTAAAGACTTCAAAGCCGAAATAGAGAAATAAATAGGAAAGAGTATTAAAACACTACAATCTAATCATGGTGGAGAATACTTAAGTACCGAGTTTCTAAATTTTTTTAAAGTTAATGGCATAATTTCTTAACTAACTCCTCCTTATACACCTAAATATAATAGTGCATCAGAAAGAAGTAGAGGTGTCAAACGGGCCGACGGACCATAGGCTAGCCCATTTAACCTACTATTTTGGTGGGTTGAGCTTAAATAAAATCGGTTTGTTTAATTTGTGGGCCAATTTGGCCTGGTCTGTTTAGCTCGTGGGTTAAATAAGTCAACTAGGCTAACCTGCAAAAAAAATAAAAAATTTATTTTATATATTTAAAATATAATATATATTTTATTTTTTTTATAAGAGTTAATATAACAACATTTATGTTTCTTCTTTTAATCCTAAAATTCGTTTAAACTTTATTCATACAAAAGATAAATATATTTAATTTATTTTATAAATATAAGTTATATAACTTATGGATTATTGTCACGCCCCGAACCTAGTCGGCCACGTGGCAATCGCCGCGAATCCTAGAAATACATCCTATTACTTAGAATGC
>JAVXUL010140314.1:0-14919 GCA_035590515.1 Trichilia minutiflora
GAAAGCGGTAGGATCGACTCAGGTGGTGGTGATTGTTTTTGAAGTGAAGATTCAGGTATAACTTCTTCGACTCACTTGGAACCATAGTCCACTGGTGTCATTTTGGTTTTTCCTTTCTTTTATGAGGCTTGTAAAAAATTATAAACTAAATTGTAATAAATATTTATATTACTTTAGGACAGATGGATCCCGTAAATTTTATTATGATGATTGTTTTACTTATTGTGCGCACACAGCTATATCCATATATTTCAAAGTGTTTGTGGTTTGTTGTTTTATATACTTAGAGTTTGGGTGTTAGGTTGGATTGATTTTGGAAGTAATTTAAGAACAGGTTTTGTGAATGCCTTACAGGCCTACAAGGGGTATTCTGTGTAGTTGAGTACACCCTGGAGGTCTGTGGCGTCTGTCACAGGTGGGCCCCACGGTTCGGGGTGTGACATTAAGGGTGATAATGGGACATTAGCACAAGATGCTAAGACCGAGTTAACAAAAGATCGATTGGAACCCGGATCTATCAAAGCATATGTAGGTTGATCAAAAATAATCACCATACTGATCACCACATCTGGGTTAGCCTGTGCCTGCTCCTGGTTCAAAGTGAACACTCGGGCCTGAACTCTCTCTCGAGATCTCGAGGCACCTCGAGATGCAGTCAATGAACTATCAGCTCTCGATCTTCTACCCAAAGAAGCCGTCGCCTACTCAACTGGTGACTGTTGGTGGTGTGAGTAGTGTCGACTAGACTATCCACCCATCTCCATTCTACTTAGCTTGGGACAAAATCGCCTTATGTGCCCCATTTCTCTACAGTGATGGCACACATAAGATTGTGGGCAAGGACCTGTATGATACTGTCTGTATAAAGGGCATCTTTCTACATTTTGACTCTGTCTCGAACCCTGAGGATGACCCTGTGCTGATGATCTGAATATAGAGGGTCCTTGGCCTTGAGGAGAATGTGAAGATATACTAGATGGGCTCGTAGCAGAGGCACCGCTTGACGAACCATTACTGTGACTTTTCTTGGATAGAGAGCCAATCTGTATACTCAGATCTTTCCTCTTCTAAAACTGACTCCTCGATCTTCTTTCTCCGGCCAACTTCTCATCTCGAAGAGCTATCTGAATTATTTTTTTATACCCCTGAGTCTCGGATAAGGACATCTTTTCACGAATCTCGAAATTCAGACCCTCTTCGAACTTAGCACACAAGTTCTCTTCATTAGCAAAATCTGGCACAAACTCCACTAGCTCTCTCAATTGAGTCTCATACTCCGTCACTGTTTTACCCATCTGTCTTAAACGAAGAAATTCATGCTTCTTCTGATTGTAGTGAAAGGGATTGTAATACTGATCTTGGAATTCCTACATAAAATTATCCCAAGTCAACTGGACAGAAGCTCTGGCTTACTCATTAGCCCACCATGTGGCTGCACTACCTTACAACAATCTAACAGCCACCTTTAACTTATATCTGTCCTCCAACTCCATATCAGTCAGATCTTTATCTAACTTCCTGAACCACCTATTGGCTTCCGTCACATTTATAGTGCCCCTAAAAGACACACTTCCCAACTGTTGCACTTTCTTAATCAACTTGGATAATTTCAGAGCTGATCCTGATGCTTCAGCAGCTTGAGCATTCCAATATGCCATAAAGGCAACCCATTGCTCAGGAGTCATATTCATAGGCATTCCCACTCCTGGTTGCTGGTAAGGGGGCAGATACACGACGTAGCCTCTTCCTCAACATAGGGCATCACCTCCCTTCGCGGCCTACCACGACCTCGTCTAGGTCTCGACGATATTAGTACTACAACAAGAACACGGAAGTTTAATTGCACCCATTTACATAGTGATGATGCTTAACTTGACTCACCTAGTCCACTGGAATTTCAAAACAATAAAATCATGTACAAATTTTCAAATCATAGTTCAAAATCAAGTTTGGGTGTTTTTAAAACCGTTTTAGAACCAAATGCTCCGATAGCACTTTAATTCTCATACCCCAATCCGTGGGTCCCACCTGTGATAACTGTCACAAACCTCCAGGGTGTACTCAATCACACAGAATACAACTTGTAGGCCTGTAAGACTTTTATAAAAATCTGTTTTCACAAATATTTCATATCACACTTCCAAACAATCCAACCTCACACCCAAACTCCATATGAATAAGGTAAGACCGCAAACACTTCAAATATGAACATATATACATAAATAAATCAAAATACTCATTCAAATGAAGTCGATAGGGATCAAACCATCTCAAAATAAATTCTGAATATTTATTACAAAATAGTTTATCATTCATAAAATCTTAATAAATGAAAAGAAAATAAAAACAACCACCAGTGGACTAAGGACTCTACAGAGTGAGTCGATCTGGTTATAACTGAGCCTTCAAGTTCTGGAGCAATCACCACCACCAAGCTTGACCTATCACTTGTCTTGAAACTGGAAGGTGAGGGGGGTGAGTATACAGAAGTATACTTCGTGAGTGAACAAAATAAAAGTATAATTATATAAATATATATATAAACATATTCATACACAGAGAAATCGTTAAGTAAAATACAATTTGAAAATAATTAAATCAGAAGAAAACTTTTTTTACTTTAAAAACCTCAAATCACGCTATGAAAGTCATTTGGGTTGGCTCCTATTCTCAACGACTATCTTGACCGTGGGTGTCCCAAGACCGTCAGTGGATTTCATATACAATTAAAATATGCTATTACAAAAATATTCTTTTAGATGCATAAAAGAAAATAATGCACAGTTTATTTTCACAAAACAAGCCCACCACTGACGTTCGTCTCGGATTAATCACGTGGTGATCTCATGCTAATCCGATTAAAACTCATAGGTAGTCAAACCTCCACTCAATCAATAATCAAAGCACCATATAACTCCTCCACCTGTGAATTCAAACACTCACTTAGGCGACCTCTATCTACTCAGGCTGACTCTAGGTTACAACTAGTAGCTACTATACACAACAGGCCAACATGGCCACATCACCAACAAGTACAGGCACATCATAGCCTTCATCATAATAAATATAAATAAATATCCCAAATCAGCTCAAAGGCCATATCATCAATATGTATATATCTCTTAATCCATAATCAACATCATAAATCACAAAAACATGGCCTATTGGCCATATTATGGCAAAACAAATATCACATTTGGCCCTCTGGCCGTATTATCATATCAAGCATAAATCAAAATACCAAAACCACATATTGGAGAAAACAAATAAATAAAAGTCATTTATAAATATTTTAATATCATCAAATATATATATACAACAGCGTTCAAAGTAAAATAATAAAACAGGAGATGTCCACTCATAACTCAGGGAGGGTATACACTCCCTAGTTCTCCTCGTTTCTCGACGAACCATGCGAGTACCTCGATCGTGAACTGTCGCCTAACCATAAAGCAATAAATGCTATTAATAAATGTTCTAATATGTATATGAGTTCGGATACGTGTAATGCATGCTAATCCCGAGTTTCTAATGTCAAACCATTACGCGTAACCATCTAAAGTCCTCATTAGACACCAAATTAACCAACCAAAGCTGACACGGATCCATATTACCGCTAAACTAACACATTTCGACTAATATACAAAATTCTGACTTGTGAGCCACAAATACTCGCCGAAACAGTAACTGAAATTATTGTTCATATTTACCCAAAATCTCTGAAATCATATTTCTAGCTTCCTACGATTTCTACGACACCTCTACAACCCACATTGCGCATTAAAACTAAGATACGAGTGGTAAATCTAAGAAAATCGATACGAAACCCATACAAATAAAAATGCATAAAAATGCAAAATGAAGGTACAGACAAGTTAGAATCGAAGTTACGAATCTCGTGGTGTGGTCGATTTACTCTGATTTCGTATTGAAATCGAAAAATCCCAAATGTTCCTCCTGAAATCCTAGCTCCTCTTTCATGAATTCGTGCTCCTACCATCAAATTAATGCTTTCAGTGGGTAGAACGCGTAGAGTGCAACTCATTTACGAAGAGAAATCGAAAATGTGCTGAAATATGGCTACGTTTTAGGGAGAGAAACAGAGAGAACGTGTAAGGAGGGAGAAAAAGGAAAAGAAGGGAGTAAAACATGAAAAATCTGACCCTCAGCCCTTATTTATAGAAAAAGAGTAAAATTATCATTTTACCCTTAAGTTTTCTTAAGGGAGAAGCTTCCAGAAGAGGGTAAAATCATCAATTCATGTCGATTCGATCGAACGAATCGAAGTTCGTTCGAACGAATTACCCCCTTCAATCAAACGAATCACTGGTTCGTTTGAACAAATCCTTCGACGTCTACAGAAGTCAGAGATCTTCCAAATTATCGGTCGAACAAATTCTCATTCGTTTGAATGAACCCGCACTTTAATCGAATGAATGGCTCTTTCGATCGAATGAAGTCCAATTCGATCGAACGAATCCCCCTATTCGTTCGAACGAATCTGAAGCCACAAATTTCCAGAGAGTCCTCAAAATGTCGATCGAACGAATCATTCATTCGGTTGACCAAACCTGCCAAAATTTGAAATCTCACTTAAATACTCCCCAAATTTAAAAATATCATTGGGGTCCCACTCAAAATAAACCTCACTTTTAATTATGTTGAGCTCCCTGCGTTTACAACCCCAAAACTCTATCTTAACCAATCAAGTTCTCAATTTAAGTTACGAAAGCACGTTCACATGCACACGGGGCACGAGATGGATGCAAATGCATGAATAGTAAAAATATAAAATAATCGTTATGCCCTTAGAATCTAAGCACGAGGCTCACACAGGAGGTAGCCAAGGTAATTTGTTAGGAAAGGCATCCATGAACTTTCTAACTATAGGAACATGCGTTGGTTCTAATTTACTATCATCAATGTTTTGTACATAGGCTAAGTATCCAATACAACCTTTACTAAGCAATCTCTTGTCATCAATAGCCGATATCAAGTTACTATAGACCCACTCCTATCATTATAGACTTTAAAAATTCAGTCATTTGAAAAAGTATTAGGTAACAATCTTTTTTTTACAGTCTATAGTGGCATGATATCTAGATAGCCAATCCATATATAAAATCACATCAAAGCTAAGAATCTCTAGCAGAATTAGGTTAGTAGGATATACACACTCTCCAATAGAAAAGGCATAAGATTTTATAACCTTAGAAACCAATAAGACACTTCCTACATGGATGAATACAGATAAAGGTAAATTTACAATCTCGATCTCTTTGCCTAGACAGTGAGCAAAATATGGAGAAATGAAAGAATGAGTTGCTTCTGGATTGAACAGAACTCTGGCATCTAGAGCTTTGATGGAAAGAATACCTATCACTATTATATTTGATGCCTGAGCATCCTAAGGGTTCAATGCGAATACTCCAGCCTGACCTCTAACCATGGATGACTCAGCTCTGCCAACTGATTACTGTCCTCTGTCACTAGAAGACTGACCTCTATCCACATAACCCCTTCCAAAAGAAGGTCAGGCCTGCAACGGTATCACCTGCTGAGGATGGAAGGGATGAACAAATGGAACAGGATAATCTCTAACCATATAGCCCATCTGGTCACATCTAAAACAAGTACCTATCTCCCTTCTACATAATTCAGAATGAGGTTGTCCATACTTTGAATATACAGGTGCACTAGGCTTGGCTATCGAAGTAGATGTTGCTACTTAATGCTAAGAATTTTGATCCTCTTCTGCCTTAACCCGTAAACATCATAATCTTTCTTCTGGATTTAGGATCCTCCAGGTTAGGCTCATTACATGCACCTGCCTGGCTACCCTATCGTGACATGTTATAACTCTCTATTCTTGCCCTTTTCTACAATTCCTTCTTTGCACGTCACTTTCTAACTCTCAACTCAAATCGGAGTACTGAATTCAAAGCTTGAGTATAAGTGGTAGTCTTTGTAACCTATACCGATCTGAACAAATAATTCCAAAATTCCTACACCGATCTGAACAAATAATCCCAAAGTTCATCCACAAACCTCTTAACTCTTATATACTCAATACTCACTAAATACAGAGTAAAACAGGATAGATGGGTGAGCTACATATCATACTTTGTTATTGTTATGCTCTCTGTTTGTACCAGATGCTCAAATTCCCTTACCTTTGCATCTCTAATGCTTTTTGGCATAAAATGGACAAGAAAAACTTCACTGAACTCCGGCTACTCCAAAAGAGGTTCTATAACATTCTTTCTTTGTATAAAGGATAAATACCAGGCGCATGCCCTGTCTCACAATTGAAAACTCACCAACTCTATTAATCTCATTGGTGAGCATCCTAAGACAGTACATATTCGATGAGACTCCTCTAAAAATTCACTAAGATTTGGACTTACTTCAACCTTTATAAAAGTTGATGGATGCATTTTCGAAAATCTTACAGCATCACCACCATCCCTACCCTCTCTTAATGGGAGCCTAAATAGGTTGCTAAACTTCTATATAAGGCTAAGTGGGAGGAACCTGAGCTTGTTATTGTGAAACCAAGTCTATTAGCATTTCCACAATATGCTGGATCCTTTGCATCCCCTTGGTAAGTTCTATATTTGGCCTTTTTTCTACTCTCTCATCAAACACTTCAGACTCCTGAATATTAACTCTAACACAGTCTCTATCTTTATCTCGATGTCAACCTCAACTTACTCAATCATGAGTTCCAACAAGACGCACTAGAGGTCTAAACAAATTCTGATTTGAAGAAGAAATCCTTTGGTTCATATTAGAGAAATTTTAATTTTAGGAAGACATAATTTAACTACTAAGACGAAGAATCAAAGGTCAAATAAACTTCAATTTATTCCTACATTATTTACAGAAAGAATATGCATGGGATCATCTAGACACTCAAAGAGACAACACCCTATACAGAAGTATCTTGGACATACCATACATCCGAGATACTACACTCTACTTACAACCACTAACTTTTAAATCATGCTCTAATACCACTCTATCACGTTTTGATAGTCAGGATCGTGATGTTATACCCCCAATAAGCCTCAGACAGACTTAATACATAACTTATTATGCAGATAATATATATGTAATTCAGAATCATAATCAAAGGGTTCCATGCCCACCATTACTATAATACTCATATAACAAAAGAATACATGTATATATCCAAACATATACAGAAATGTACAAATTTCATACAAGCAATGTAAGTGTTTATATATACGTCATCAAACATTAAGCTTCATTTCATAAAATATTAGACCCATGTAAAATGAAAACACTAGGTGATTGTGTGAAAAATTTGGAACTCCAATGCTCTTCATGAAAAATCCTATTAATTCTCACCTAAGAAAAGAGTTTTGCACACACTGAGAACTGTAATGGATTGAGTTTGAGAAAAACTCAATAAGTAAATATTAAAACAATAGAAAACTGTGTAAATATATATATATACCTATACAAAAAAATATAAGTTTGAAGCTGACTCAATTTCGGATGAAACTATAATATCAAGGCATCTATAGCATGCTTATATACTTTTAAAATTTTATTTTGCAGAGGGTTTAATATAAAAGATAAGTATGCTAGGATGTATACAAAAATGGGTTATAAAATAGTCCGCTCTTCGCCCCTTATTTCTCATGTGTACCGATACCTATACAGAATAGATAATAGAATGTGCTTTTGAAGCACATATACTCCCCCCCTTATATCTTCTAGTTAAGGGTAAGGAAATAGGAAATAAAAGCGCAGAACAGAGTACCAAAAACATGTAAAACAATAATAATGCTTAAAGAAATTTAACAAAATCATAAAAATATCAACTCTTGACAGAATAAGTATCCAATTATAATAACCAATATAACAATTTAGCAATTCATAATGTTCTTTATTAATACAGAATCAAGTTAATCCAAATAAGATTTTTCTTGTAAAAGCACATGTGTGAGTAAGTGTCCATTTCTCAACATTGAGTTACAATTCCAAATAATATAAAATCATCACAAAATAATTATATTCATAACCAAAACACAATATCCGTCTCCTAACCCTCAATCTCAGTATCTAAAACACAGTTACAATATCATCTTCAGAAAATTATAGTATAATGCGGAATTTAACTTAAATTCTAATATTCGAATAAATTTTCTCCTTCTAAAATCTAATTTTCCTATATCCTACAGCAAAATAATTATTCTATTAACTAAACATCACTCCTGGCTTCCATTTAATCCTATTTCCAATAATTCAAAATGTCACAGTTCAAAATAATAATTCAACATAAATAGTAGCTTGGCATTGAAAGATTAATCAAAATATGAAAATGAACTCTTAATGAAACTAAAAAACTTATTGGAGAGTCATTTTAATCCATAGATATCTGAATCGTGAGTAATTATGAACGGCTCCAAAGCATAAATAGTGCTTAATACCCTATCTTGGCTAAATCATCAATCGAATCGAGCAAACGGAGTATCTAGAGTGTAGCTGATGAGTGGTACATGTAATTTGTAGTAAAAAATGAGAGTTCAGACAGATGAAAAATAAGTAATTTGAAGGAAATGAAAGGAATTGAAAGAAAAAGCAACAAATGCAATCCTATGGGCAGAAAACAAGTCGGGGAGAAAAGTGATTCATTTAGGCTCCTATTAATGTCAAATATATATTAATGGATGGGTAAAAGACTCATTTGCCTCGGGAAGTTTAAAAAAGAAAGAAGAAAATTAAGTTAGTAAGGTTATAAAAGTTATTTGCCTGTCTCTTACATATTTACTATGCTTCTAGCTTCAATTCTCTCTTCTCTTGCCACTGATTTTCATTCATTTATTTTCATGAAATCCTTATTATGTTCTCTTTCTTTAAAAACAAAAGGCTCATCAATCGAACTTTCCAATCAATGAAAATTTATATTTAAAGGTTGACTGTATAGTTAAGACCTTAAAAAAAAATTTTAACTTAACAAATTATTACCGATTCAATTTTAATAATCAAATAATCTATAATACGATACTGTTAACACAATTTGTAACACTTGATCATGTATTTTATAAAATAATAAAAAATGTTCTTATGATCAAATGATCAAATTACCCTCAATTCGAGTACAGTTACACTTGTATATCTAATTTTCATATATTAATGATCTTCTTTGTAAAATTAAAAAGAAAATCAACTATAAAAACACTATCTTTTGTGATAAATTTTGTAATCTGAATATTTTCTACGAAAGATGGATAAAAATTTACGAAAATATAGAGATCTGAAAGATTAAAATAGAGGAAAAATGTTAAGAAGAGAATATTTTTTAAAAAAGTTGTTAACAAGAGTAATTTGATTCACAAATAGTGAGATTGTCATTTTTAAATAAAATTGTGTAAGGAGATAATTTCTAAATTTTTAATATAAATAGTTGTTATTTTTTATTGAAGCCTGAGGAATATCCTTCAAGTTAAAAACATATTTAATTGTGACAGATATAATATTAATTAGAACACGTGGCTATAACCTTCAATCTCACTAGGGGTGGACAAATTTAAACCGATCTACTCCAAACTGATCCAAACCGCTTAATTGGATTGGTTTAGATTGGTTTGAATCTATATTGGATTGATCTCTGGATTGAAATTTTACAAACTGCTATTAGCGGTTTGGATTATAGATTGGATTAATTTCAAACCGCAAACTGTCAAATCAAACCGCTTAAATAAATATTAAATATACTTAATATTATTGTATGATAATATTAATATTATATAATAAAATAATATATTAATTATTTTTTAATATTTTATAATTAATTAATAAGTTTAAAATTTTATTTTTTAACTTAATCCAAATTAATAAAATATTTTAATTTAAATTTAAAATTTAAACTTAAATCGATCCAAATCGTATAATACAATTTGAATCGATTATAATTTATGATATATTATCACATTTAGTTAGATTCTATAAAATTTAAATTATAATATTTAAATTAATTTAAAATTTTGTCTTAAACGGATCTAATTGATAAACACACTCCTAATTTCGGACATTACTTAATCATTATCGAAAAGTGAGAAAAACAACGTCCATTTGTAAACGTCGTTATTGGAGTTGGATATGTGGTGATAGCGGTCCGAATCAATGAATAGGAGTCAACCGACTTTTCGGTACTATAGACCTGCGAGATTCTTAAAACAGGTTATAGTTTGGGGATAAAAGCAGAGTATTATCAAAACCGGAAAAAAATCATAATAACAAGAAACGGTACGATCAAGACTTATTGACTTATTGTAGTAGCGTAAATTTGGTGGACACCATTAAATATCATTTTCGACCTAGGCTGTAAACTTGGTCCTAAATTAAGCTTGGCCTTATTAAGAACCCATACCCATGTCCGGTTCACAGATTTTTCTAGGCCTCCCGTATTGTAATTTTCGTCTCATTTATGCAAATCAAATATAAAATTTTCTTTTAACATAAAAAAACGATTGCAGCGAATCAAAAAAACTATACCAAATAAGCACTAAGACTCCATTTCGTGTGCATTCTGCTTATAAAATTTATTATAAATACTGTTTTTTACTAACAAAAATATCGTTAAAAAAAACAGTAAAAGTTATTTATCGTAGTATACTACCATTCCGGACTTTTATTTACAAAACTACTACTACTATTATGATATCATTTATAAAATTAGTATAAAAAATTCTTGATATAAACGCATTATCAAATTAAACCAATGTTTGTATATCAGAACTTATTGACATAGGAATTTCGTTCATTGGATTAAAATATAATTAAAAACATATTTGTAAAATAGAACAATAATAGAATATCTTACTAAAAAAGCAATCAAAGCTACAATATATTAATAAAGAAAGATTCTTTCTCAGGTTCTCTTTCGTTGATTGCCTTTCATGTTACTTGATGAAAGATTGTTATTTTTATTTGCCAACATGCGAAATGTTATTCACATGAAAGATCGTGTTCATAGACACTATTTATGAAGAATGTACAACTCTTGCGTGCATGCTAAAACATAAGGATTAGTAAATTTTATTCTTTAACACATAACTTATAACAATTTAAAAGCTTAAGAACATACTAAGAATTTATTGAAAATAAAAAACTAAAAGACAAGCAAGAGTTTTAATGGAATGCCTTCTCTCCACTCTAATTCTCTCAAAATGATCCTATGTATATATATATATATATATATATATATGTTTGTATGTATGTATGTATATTTATCAAATTGGGTCTTTGGGCCATTAGATTGGTTAAGACTTGGAAAAAGTACGTAACCATAGGCACAATACTATATCAAATTGGGTCTTTGGCTCATTAGAGTTGGATTGGTTAAGACTTAAAAAAAGAAAGCAATCATAGGCATAATACTAATTAGGAATAAATGTATGTTTCATTATAACCCAATGTATTATATGCATGTAATTATCTATTAAATATTTTAATTCTATAAATAGAGTAAAATTATAATTATATAAGTCTATATATTTTAAATAATTTTAATATTTCTCCCACTTTGACTATATAATGATATACCTAATACTTACTTAGAAATACCCATAACCAAAACTAATCAGGAATAATTAATGTATTAACAAAATACATTTTAATGAATATAATCAACCGCTTTTACATTATAAGGTACAACAACAATATTTATAAATTCATCATAAGGATATCATAGATTTGTAACTCATCAATAAATACATATAAAATATCAAGGGCATAGTGACATAGATCCTCAACATGCATATATCACATGGAATATAGACAATCCTCTTAATACAAACTCCACTAAAAACATGAAAACTAGGCTTCTAACAATCTATAGGAGAGACATGCTCTTGAAATATTTCATGTGATATATATCACATGAAATATAGACAATCCTCTTAATATAAACTCCACTAAAAACATGAAAACTAGGCTTCCAACAATCCATAGGAGAGAGATGCTCTTGAAATACATATATAGGTAAGCTTTTTATTAATGGGTCTATTAACATATTACTCGTAGGTATGTGTTTAATAACTACTAGTGATTATGTAGCTTTCTCCTTAACAAAATAGAACTTAATATTTGTATGCTTAGAGTGGAAGGTGCTTTTAACATTTCAAGAGAAAGATACAATTATGAAATTGTCACAAAATAATTTCAACAGTTTTAAATTGGATGACAATTAACCTCATAACATACCATATACTCTACTCTATAGTTGAGGAGGCTATAACTATTTGCTTATTACATTTTCATGAGACAGTTCCACTTGAAATCATAAAAATGTATCCATAAGTGAATTTTTTATCATCTACATCTTTATCATCTTTATAAGATATCATAAAAACATATAGAATCGACATCATAGAATCTAACTATATCAAGAGTGTTGGTGCATCAATATGTCAACATGAGATTCTTGGTACCTTGAAGATATCTTAAAACTTTCTTAACTACTTTCTAATGGATTAGTCTAGTATCACTCAATTACCTACCCAGTATGCCTATAGCAAAAGCAATATCAGAATATGTACATGCTTGAGCATATATCAGGACACCAATCACATAAGCATATGGGACTATTTTCATTTGACTTCTCTCTTTATTATTTTGCAGACACTGAACTCTTGAGAATTTTTCATCCTTTATAGTCAATGCCTTCTCTAAGAGAACAAGATCACATATTGAATCTTTTTAAAAAACGATAAATGTAAGGTTTTTTAGACAATCGGAGAACATCATTAGCCCAATCATGAAGAATTTATATGCCTAGAATAAAAGAAGCTTCTCCAAGATCCTTCATATCAAAATTATCAAACAAGAACTGTTTTGTCTCACACAGTAAGTTAATATCATTAAATACAAGCAGGATATCATCAACATATAATACTAGAAAGATATAGTTACTCCTACTAACCTTCAATATATATATTGATTAACAATATTCTTCTTAACCCCATTGGCAATAACAATCTAATCAAACTTAAGATACCACTACCTCAAGGCCTACTTTGGTTTATATAGACTTTGAGAGCTTACAAACTATATGTGTGTGTTTTTCAACTAATTCAAAACCTATAAGTTGAGTTATGTAGACATCCTCACTTGAGTCTTCATTCAAGAACGTAGTTCTTACATCAATTTGATGGAGTTCTAAGTCAAGATAAGAAACTATAGCCATGATAATACGAAGAGAGTCCTTAGTTGAAATAGGAAAAAAGGTCTCTTTATACTATATACCTTCTCTTCGGTAATAACCCTTAACTACCAACCTTACTTTTATGGTTCTACTTTACCTTTGGCATCTCGTTTGTTATTGAATACCTAGTTACATCCAATAAGTCAGTAACTCTTAGGTAATTCAAACAAGTCTTATTACTCTATTATAAAACATACTGTTCATTTAATCTTTCATGGTATCAATCTAAAAATCAAATTAAGAACTAGTAATGGCATTTTGATAAGTAGTTGGATCTAAAAGATCACTCATGTTCCTATAAGTAGGCAATGTAATCATTAGAAATTACAAGTCTAAAACCCTTTTTGACCTTTTCAAAGGTACATCATTTTCAATTACTTCTAAATTTACTTGTTCTATTTGTTTAATAGGTTCATCATGTGCATCTATAAAATTCTGGTCAATCAAAAGACCAATAGATAAAGCATAGGCAACTAGCATAAAGATAATAATACGAAGTTCTCTAAATTCAATTTTCCTAGACCTTTGATTTATAGCAGTTTCATCCTCAAAGAATATAACTCTATCTGATCAATTATTCTAATGATATGTGAACAATAGTAAAATCTAAAACCTTTTGATCCCATACAATATTCAACAAAAGAAAAACACTAATGGTTTTGCGATCAAGTTTTTTTAATCACGAAATATAAAATGTCACTTTTACTTTTAAACCTAAAACATAAAAGTAGCATAAACTAGACTTTTTTTCTTAACTTATAAGGTGTCCTTAGAACCGACTTGCTGGGCACCTAATTCAAAATATAAGCTATAGTTTTAAAAGCCTTCCCCATAAGAACTCCAATAATGAAGACTTAGCCAACATACTTCGCATCATATCAAAAAGTGTGTGATTTCTTCTTTTTGTAATTCTATTTTGCTGAGGTGTTCCTGGCATCATATACTAGGCATCAATGCTACACTTCATCAAATACCTCAAAAAAGGTTTAGGATTATGTCTTATCTCATCATATCTTTCGTAACACTTACCATCTTTATTAAATTGGAATGGTTTGTTTTTTTTCTTTTCTTAAAGTTCAACATTGGCTTTGAAAGCTTTAAAAACTTACATTGAATCAAAATGTTTATGAATGAACTCAACACAATCATAACAAGAGAAATCATCAATAAAAATGATGAAGAACTAATAACCTCCATGGTTAGAGGAGAAAATAATCAACAGATGTCAGTATGAATCAATCTAAACAGCTTAAATATAGGTTCATTACTCTTTCTAAACATTGTAGCTTGACCTAATATAGTTAAATTATGATGGAAGAGTCACTATAATAAACTATAGTAGATAATATGAAACCCGTCCCTTAGCATTATGGGCATAATAGTAAATTCCTCAAGAGTGTTCATGCATGCCTTCATGGATAGATTGTGCATGAGAGGGTATAGAACATGATGAATATATCTTGAATAAGATTATGGTGTTGGATTTAAGCTTATGGAAAGATCTGGATTTTTGACCCCAAAATCATCTCTAATTAAGAAAAAGTTTCTTTTCATTTTTGTAGAGATCGGAGAGAGCTTCGCATTGATATATTATGAGTTCCGAGCAGATATCTGAGCTAAAAGTTATGGCCAATTGAAGTTGTGATCCCCGGAAGGAGGATTAGAAGCAAAGGTATCGA
>JAVXUL010140325.1:3746-14919 GCA_035590515.1 Trichilia minutiflora
CCCCCCCCCCCCCCCCCCCCCCCCCCCCCCCCCCCAACAACACTCTAAAAGTTTCATAAAAGAAAAATCAACATGTCAGTCTCCTATATAATAATAAGGCAAAATTTAACATTGACAATCATTATCAACTAGTTGAGATCGGATACACACCTGTCCATACTCTTGCTGATGCGTTGTACTCCGACCCAAGGTTATTTTACAACTAAACTCACCTTGGGGTTCAATTATAGTATTCATAAAATATCCAAAATATGATTGTGCTCGCTCCTTAACAGTTTTCTCAACATAGTGCAGCACTTAAAATGCCTATATGAACGTCAATATATATAAATAATAACTTCACATCAACTCACAATGGCACAGTTTATATAAATTATCTATCAATGGAGACTGAAAAATGTGATTGTTAATAAATGTGGATTGACTATTTTTCTTCAACAAACGCCATCGTAACATACGGGGTAGCTGACTATTAATTCTATGGCCAAAAATTATCCCTGCTGAAGAGATGACTTCGTACATCCAAACCTGAAAACAGAAAGATATAACTTATTATAACATATCAAAGCAAAGTAATACATTGTCATATTACTTCAAATCGATTAATGTACCTAAAAAGTAATGGGAAATCCTTCTAGATTGTAGGTCATATAATTGTAGAAGACTCCTTTCCCTTGTCCATCACCCTCGTGACGTGACTTTGTCCTCTTTTCTTTGGTGACAATAGCGTTCATTGTCAACGCACTGTGCAGTGATCGCAATGTCAATGACCAGGATACTGAACCCCATGGATATCAGTTAAACTCGTCCAAATCATCCAGAAGTCATAAGAGCCATATGCTAGATTGTGTTCTATATCCTCTCCCATAAATAGTACACTCCAATAATAAGTATAATGAGAGTTTCACTACATCCAAGTTATCTATCATGCTGAAATCAATATCAAAGTAAATCTACTCAATCATCTGTAGTGTAATTGAAACACTTCCACCAAAGTACATGTTACGAAGTCGATCACTCAGTACATGAATGGTATGATAATCATCAAATTTCAAACATATTATCAACGCAAAATCCTTGTGACTAAAACTTGTAAGACGACTTTGAACAACAAACCACATCACCTCAGTTGAATCGTCGATAAGCTCAACCTTATGTAAGAGCATATGATGTATTAGATTACTCGAAAAATAAAGCTTTGAATGTATGTCAATAAAATGCCCTAGGCAAGTCTGTCTGAACAATAGCTGCTGCTCCTCTGTCAACTCCCGTATAAATATGATATCGCTGAAATGTGACAATGATGTCACATTAGACTCAATGTGCTCCCCATCCGATCTCTTCAAAGTATACATCTGTACTTAATAATAAGACATCATAATATTATAATAATAGATTAAGAAATTGATTTATAGATCTAAATGGGATAAAATCATTTATTATTCGTTTATATATGATTAATTAATGATATCTTTGATAAGTTAATCCATTATTATTTCTAACTTAAACATTCTTTAAATATATTATAGTAACACATAAATCAATATTATAATAATTCAAATTAAATTTTATTATTATTATTTTTAATAATATAAATTATAATATTATTGTGGAAAATATATTTCTCTATTTTTGTCAATATTTTCTAAAATTTTAAATATTTTCTCATATTCACAATATTTTTAAAATATTGTATTACAAATTTCAAATTATAAATATTTAAAAATTATATTATAAGTATTAAAAAATTATTATTACACCACAACAAGAAATATATTTTAATATAATTTTAATTAATTTTTTAATTATTACATATTTTTTACATTTGTTTATTTTTAAAAATATTATTAATATTTTCAAACTATTGATTTCTAAAAACTAGGTTATTACTATTAACTGAAATGAAAAATTATTATTATCTTACACTTAGAACTATTTTTTAAATTATTTTTAAACATTTCAGATTTTGTAATAATATATTATTCAAATTATTAATTTTTAAAAAATAAATTTATTATTACCCAACAAAATTTAAATTTTATTATTACAATACAATCATAAATAAATTGTTAACAAATTTTATATTATTTGTATAATTCTTATATATTTTTTATGTCTTTAAATATTTTTCAAGTATATTATTCAAATTACTATATTGTTAAAATTAAATTACTATCATTATACAAAATTTTAAAGAATCGCTACTATATTAGTACTGAAATTAAATTTTTATATATTTTCTAAATATTTTTTACATATATTATTAAAATTTTGTTATTCTAAACTTTTTAGATTTATTTTATTATTATCAAAAAATATTTTAATAATAGTTATTATATTTTTTAAAATTAATTTTCTATATATATATTTTTAATTTCTATATATATTATCAAAAAATATTTTCTTTAATTATATAAATAATTTTTCGACCCACTCTTGAGTGGGTTCATGTTTCTCTCCCTGCAACTCTCTCTCTCTGCAACCTTCTGCAACTCTCTGCCAACATTTTCATCATCGTCTCTCCCCCTGCAACTCTCTCTCTTTACAACTCTCTGCCAATATTTTCAGCATACATGGTCATTCTCTTTCAAAAAAATTCATCTCACAACAACATTACAAAGGCTAATGTCTATTTCATCACAACTTACTATAATCAAATGAGAGTTTTTGTCATGTTTACCTTGTCCGCCAAAGATCGAAGCTCCCTTAGTATGATTTTCTTCCTTGCTTGCTATGTTGTCGCTACCTTCCTCTGCTATTGTTGCTCGTTGATCTTCCACTCCAGTGCCGTTGAATTCAACGCTGCCACACGAAAGTTATAAATCTAGGGTTTTGGCTATAGAAGGAAGATATGGATAATTCCCGTTAATATAAATTTTATATCAGGGTATTTTCGTTTAAAAAAATTGAAATGAGTCATTTTTGATTGAATGTTTGATACGTGTTTTTTTTTAATAAACGTTATAAAAATAGGTCATTTTTGCTTAATCCTCTTTAAAAATGACTCACTTGAAGTTTTTTGGATAGAAATACCCTAATATGAAATTCACATTTACATTATTACTTATATCTTCCTTTTACAAGCCAAAACCCTAGATTTATAACTTTTTGCAAAGCTTGAAATCAACAGCACTAGAGTGGAAGATCGACGAGCAGCAACAATAGAGGAAGGTAACAAGTAAGGAAGAAAGTCATACCAAAGGAGCTTTGATCTTCGGCGGGCGATAAAAATCTTGTTTGTTGACATCGGTGGAAAGATGACGTAATTTGGAGTCCACCGAATCAAATGGATCTTGATTTGGCCAAGGATCCATAAACTTACAATGATGTCCGGGCATAAATTTGAAGAAGAATGATAAAAAATCGTCATAACTTCATTCATTATTGGCTAAATCAAGATCCGTTTGATTCAATGGACTCCAAAATACATCATCTTTTCACCGATGTCAATAGACAAGATTTTTGTTGCCCATTTAGGGGTGTTGCTTAAGAAATTGGGACATTTTTTACTCTATTTTAACAGAAAACGGTTCTACTCTCTCCATACTAGTCCAAATGATGTGCCGTCAGTGGCGTTCTGACCAGGAGGACATGTGGTATCGATTGGGCTAAATCTGGTAACTGCTATAGTATCTAGAGTAAAATTATCAAAACACCCCTCCCCCTGTTGGGGATGCTCAACCTAGATTTTTAAAACCATATTATAGATTTGAAATAACATGGCCTTGTATATATAGTATCAAACTAAGTGTCACGATCCGATCCATGGGTCCCACCTGTGACAATGTCACAGACCTCTAGGGTGTATCCAATAACACAGAATATAATCTGTAGGCCTGTAAGGCTTTTATTAAATCTGTTTATCACAAAAACATTTCCAGACACTTTCAAAATTCATCCTCACACCCAAACATACAATAGATAAATCAAGTCACAAATACTTCTAGTAAATATGTGCGCACATTAGATAAAACATTCATCAGAAGTAAATCATTGGGAATCCATCCCTAAAATCAAATACAATAAATATTACAAGTCTGTTTAGTACTTTCAAATCTCAGAAATAAAAAGAAAGTTTGCAAAAGACACCAGTGGACTGAGAACAGCTAGGGTGAGTCGACATGTGTATACCTGAGCCTTCACTTCCTCAAGCTATCACCACCGCCCGCACTGATTATACTGTTAGCCCTGAAACTGGAAATGGTGAGGGGTGAGTATACGAGAGTATACTCAGTGAATGAACATATTAAAAGCGTATTCATACAAAAGTACATTTATACATTTATAAATTCATTCATCAAAAAGTAGGGTTCGAACACATTTAATTTGTAAACCTTGAATCATGCTATGAAAAACATTGGGCTGGCTCCCTTTCCCAGCGACTACCCAGACCAAGGGTGTCCCGAGACCGTCAGTGGGTTTTATATGCAACTAAAACATGCTTTTACAAAAATATTCATTTTAATGCAAAAAAAGAAAATAATGTATGAGTCTTTTACACAAAACATGCCCACCACTGACGTTCACCTCGGATTAGCCACGTGGTGACCTCGTGTTAATCCGACTGGGACTCACAGGTGGTCAAACCTCCACTCAGCAATAGATCAAACACCGTATAACTCCCCCACCTATGAAATCCCACACTCACCTAGGCGATCTCTAACCACTCAGGCCGATCCTAGGCTACTACTAGTAGTTACTATGCATAACAGACCAACATGGCTATATCACCATATATCATAACACAGGCCTACAAGGCCATCATTATCACAAGTATAGGCCCAACATGGCCGTCATCACAATAAAATGTATAATAAAGTATACACTGGCCAACATGGCCACAAATCATAATAAATGCCATAATTTGGCCCCAAAGGCCATAACATCATAATTATCATAAAAATCAAATCATAGAACTCATTTCCATATCACATAATGGTTAATAAAAATATTTCATAAAAGGTTTATTCTAGCACAAACAAAGGGCCCTCCCGGCCACCACACAATAAAATCCAACTCCGCCACATGTGAATTTAATATAAAAGTTTTTATCGCCCTAAGGCTGAAAATAAATTTAAAATAGGTTTAAAAGATACAGGAAACATAAACAGTAAAAAGAAATATGTCCACTCACTACTTAGAGAGGGTATACATTCCCTAGTTTCCCTCGTTCCTCGGCGAGCTACGCGAGTACTGTAATCTCGAATCGTCGCCTATTTATACGCATAAAACATCATCAATACATTTCTAATATGCGAAAGAAAATCTAATTACGTGCAATACATGCTAATTCCGAATCCCCCACGTCGAACTATTTTCCAGATTTCGTTTAAATTCTCGTTCAGCCTCAAATTACTCAATTATTATCGCCACGGACCCACATTACGCCTAAACCAACATATAACGATTTATTTTCGTGATTCTGACCAATGGGGCCCACTGTCTCGCCAGAACAGTAACTAGAGTTACTGTTTATGATTATCCAAATTCTTCAAAATCATAAATCTAACTTTCTACGACCTCCACGAGTCTCCTACAACCTACATTTCGCCTTAAATCTAAATTATGAAGGCTAAATCTACAAAAGTCTATACGAAACCCATACGAACCAAATTGCTTAAAATCATAAATTGAACATATAGGCGAGTTAAAAATGAAACTACGAACCTCGTGGTGTGGCGGTTTACTCTGAATTCGCCTCTAACACGAAAAGCCCTAATTTTCCTCTTGGAACCCTAACTTCTTCCATTTAAATTCGGTGCCTCTTGTCTCAAATTGAAGCTACCATTACGTTCGGGAGTTAGAAGACAGCAAAATGGTGAAGAAAAATTAAAGAAATAACAAAAAACGAAAAGTGTGTGTGAGAGTCAGAGGGTGAATGAAGGAGGAAGAAAAGAAGAGGAGAAGGAGAGAAATCCACCAAAATTTCGGCCCTAGACCCCTTTTTATAGAAAAAGGGTGAAATTATCATTTTGTCCTTAAGTTCCCTTAAGAGAGAAGCTTCTAGAAGAGGGCATTTCCGTCATTTTACGTCTATTCGATCGAACGAATCGAAGATTCGATCGATCGAACCATCCTTTTGATCGAACGAATAACATTTCGATCGATCAAATTCCTTGACTTGAATAGTACTCAGAGAGCTCGTAAATTATCGATCAAACGAACCTCACATTCGGTCGACCGAATCCCAAGTCGGTCGAACGAATCCCCTATTCATTCAAATGAACCTGAAGCCATAAATTTCCAGAAAGTTCTCAATGATTCGGTCGAACGAATCCTTCATTCGGTCGAACGAATCCTTCATTCGGTCGATTGAACCTGCCAAAAATTCAAATCCTCACATTAATAGGCCCCACACGAGCCTAGAATCACACCCACAACCCCATGTAACATGAAATAAATGCAGATGTATGGACGAAAGATGTAGGAAATGATAATTATACCCTTGGGGTGAGGTACGGGATGTTACATCTTTTTAGAAAGATAGCATTTAAAGCAATAAATACTTTATGCTCAATTGGGTTATAAAAATAGTATCCCTTGGTTTCTTTATGATACTCTATAAAGAAATACTTATCAGATTTGAGTCTAAATTTTTCAGAAGTTTGACGTTTAACGTAAGCTTCACAATCCTAAATCTTCATAAATGACATATTGGGATACTTACTAGTCCATATCTTATACAAAGTCTTTTGTACTGATTTAAATGGAACATGGTTCAGTGAAAAACAGCTATTTTTAGAGCATATTCTTAAAAGAAAATTGAAAAATCTACATGACTCATCATAGAATAAACCATATCTAATAAGGTTTAATTTCTTTTCTCAAATACAACATTCCATTGTGGTGTAGTAAGAGGAGTAAGTTGTAAAACTATTCCACACTCTTTCAGATGGTCATTAAATTCTTGACTTAAGTATTTATCACCTCGATTTGATTGAAGTATCTTAATACTTTTATCAAGTTGATTTTGAACTTTATTCTTGAATTCTTTGAACCTTTTAAAGGATTCTGACTTATGTTCATAAGATACACATTACCATCTCTACTAAAGTCATCAATAAATGTGATGAAGTATTGAAATCCTTCTTTAATTTGTTTGTTGAAGGTCCATATGTATCACTATGTATAAAACCCAACAAAGTATTAGAGCTTTCATTATACCCAATGAAAAAAGCTTTAGTCATTTTGCCTAACAAACAAGATTTACACACCTCATAAGATTAAAAAATAAAATGACTTCAAGAATCCATCTTTATCGAGCTTGAAAATGTAATTCTCATTTATATGACCTAAGCGACAATACTAGAGATATATAAGATTTAAATCATTCGATTTAATTATCGTTGTATTTATGTTATAAACAGACATCTTAAGATTTAGAATATAGAATCATTAATCATATGTATATTATCATAAAACATATCATTTAAATAAATAGAATATTATTTATTTTATTATAAACAAATAACCAATCTTATCCAAACAAGAAATTAAAATAAAAATTTTGGTTAATGAAGACACATAATAACAATCCTTTAATTCTAAAACAAGCCTTGTGGGCAAAGATAAAGCATATGTTCCTATAGCTAATGTAACAACTATTGCTCCATTTTCAACTCGTAGGTCTAGTTTGCCTTTTACCAATGTTCTACTCCTTTTAAGGTTCTGCATATTATAACAAATATGAGAACTACATCTAGTATCTAATACCTATGATGTAGGATTAGATAAATTGATATCAATAATATAAATACCTAAAGTAGAAGTCTCACTTCTCTTCTTTTTTAGATCTTCCAAATAGACTTTGCAATACTATTTTCAATGTCCGATCTCACCATAATGAAAGCATATCCCTTTCTTAGGTACTTGACCTTTAGGTTTTGCTGTAGATGCATTGGGCTTTGACCTAGACTTACTCTTGTTATCCTTTTTCTTTTTGCCTTTTGTCTTGAACTTATCTTTACCTTTTTGTACCATTAATTGGTTATTGGGTTTGGATGTCTTCATATTTGTTTCAATAGTTCGTAACATGCTGAATAATTTAGGAATAATCTTGTCAATTTCATTCATGTTATAATTCATAATGAACTGACTATAGCTATTCAGTAACAATTGTAGAATAACATCAATGGCCAATTCTTAGCCCAAAGGAAAGCCTAATTTCTCTAGGTTATAATATACTTAATCATCTTGAGTACATCTTTCTGATATTTTATACTACATAGGATTTTAAAGATATCATACCTTTCTTGACGCACCTGTATTTTCTCAAACACCTCTATTTTCTCATGTTGCTTTTGAAGATCTGGTATCATTATAGCTAACATGAGACAATCAACGTCTAAGGCATCATCTTGATGTTGCCTATAAGTATCTTTCTCAGCCCATGGGGCCTTGTTAACAAGTGGCTCAGGTATAGGATATTCTAGAATATAGAATTTCTTTTTTTATTTGAGGACCATCCTTAAGATTCTATACCAATTTAGAAAGTTTATCCCATTTAACTTGTCCTTTTCAAGTATCGATCGCAATAATAGTGTATGTGTGTTATTTGATGCCATAATAATAATCTACAACCAAATATCTAAAAGAAATAAGTATCGTGCATTAAATCATTTAATAAAATTTAATTAAATGATACTCCCACTATTTTCGTCAAATTAATAACCCTTACTATTAATTCGAAAAATTCTATACTAGAATTTTTAGTGGGTCAAGATCTATATTTCACTTTATCTTGAGTTAACTTTAGTTAATCACCCAAAATTCAGTTATTTAGGTAGGCAATATTTGTTAATTATATCATATGTAACTTTTGGATAATTGGGTGAGCAACACTTGTTCTAATATATCTAATAATCTAAAGCCTAATTTTATACCTCTAGACTCTTAATCCTATTAAGACAACCTAGTTAAATCTAACCCAATGTCGAGTAATTCGATATCACTATTATCCCATCGTAACTCTCTAAGATTGGTATGATACTTTATTTGGACAAACACACACATAACCAATATTGGAAGGCATTAACTTAATATTTTATTTATAAAGGATTTTATTTTGATCTTACCAATTATTAATAATCATATATCTCATACATTGATTTAATAAATTTAAAAACATGTATCTCATACAAACATTATCTTATATCATACATCTCATACATATATATAAGAAGTTAAATATTTCATAGTTATAGCCCATTCTACATGGATAATCCCAAGCTGATAGGATGATGGACAAGTCAACCTAGGGGTAAAAATAGCTCTATCTTGATTGTAGCTCCATAAAGTATCCTTTACACCTTGTGTAAACATATGTAGTTGCCTAGCCTTTATTTCCATAATCTCTATATATACTATATTTAAATTTATATAATATAATAGAAACCTCAAGTTACATTCGAGAGGATTTAGAAGAGAAAAAAATTACATTTAGAGAAATTAAAGAAAAAACATAACATGCAGGCCGTATTTTAAATACATACATAAAATTAATCCAATGACATTAGTCATTTAGGCTATAATTATACACTATACTTAAACAAACATACATTCATAAGATATAGAATCATGTTATGAATAAAATATAAACTAGGGCATGAAACATAACCCTACGCAAAAGCATATAGGGTCAAGGGGCAGCGTCCTTAACAAGGGTTTGGGGGTAGAACCCACGATGAGAGTCTCATTAGATAGTTAGCGAGCGAGGGTTCGTAGGTAGTGCCCCCGAAACTTAAATGATGTTAATGAATTTTTATTCAAGTTGCATTCGATCTCATTAAAATGACTAAGTTTAATCACATTAAACAAAGAAATTAAATAACCATATTTAATAGATCTATGTGTATTATCATACATTTAATCATATTAAATGACTAGATTTAATCTGAATCAGATTAATTAAAACCAAATCTATTTAATTGTATTTCATAAATTCGTATAGCACATAAAATCCATTCAATCACCGCCACACCTAACTAGTATTAATGTTAAACGAATTTCAATAAATTGGTTTAATCACATTAAATCAATTTGATTACTCATTCAACTAATTTAACCAAATTTAAATAATCCATATATTGACGTCTGTTCAAACATATTAGAATCAGATTTAATCCAATTCAATTTGTGTATAAATGTTCGTTCTTACATATGCAAATCAAATCTCATCTAGTTGAATCCATGTATTAACGTCAAAATCATTAATTGTAAATATTAATCACAACCATTGTAAAACCATTAATCACAAATATAGTATATATTTCAAATAATTTCATGCCAAAACATATCATTAAGAAAACATCTAAGTTTAAATCATAAGTGGCTCTGATAACTAAAGGAAATTACAACATACAAACATACGATGCAATATAAAATTCTTGAGTTTCAATCAAGGATTCATGCAATCAATCTAGTATTTTATCAAGTTATGAATTCAAAATTCATAAATTTATGTGTGAATATTAAGCTCATATTCTTATATTTACGCCTCTAAGGTATCCATACAAATAGGTTAAATCAAATTCTAAATGCTAGCTCCTTATTTGTTTTTCTTTGTGTGTTTTGTTTCTCTGGCATTTTTCTTTCTCTAAAGAAATTGCGAATTAACCCTTAACACAACCTTCTTTCAAACCAACAAAATACCTCTTTATATATTATGTTTTAAGGTTAGAATTTTCATGATTTTGTCTAGATTCAATGAACTTTTTAATGACAAAATCAGTCTATTTTTATATTAGACGTGATCTTACTCTTAAAGCCCAATCTATTAAATAAAATTTTAATCAACATACAAAATATGATTAATTCTATATTTATACACCATATAAATTATGCATATTTGTACAAGATCTGACTTTGATATCTCAAGTCAAATGTTTAATTCACACACTAGCACAATCTTTCGATAACTCATTAACTACAAACATACCATGTGAATTATCATTTTTTTATTATAATTGATAAATAGTTCTCTAATTATAAATCTATATTAATACTCTTGTGATATGACTTTCATTGTCATTCTCACTAATACCATCTTATAATATTCATAGGAGACATTCAGTAAGCTTACTATGTGATATTGATGTTGTTAGTGTGTATGCCCTAGAAACCATTCGTGTTGTCGGTTTCAGGGCTTTTGATCTTGTATAAACCTTAAATTTAT
>JAVXUL010140336.1:0-14919 GCA_035590515.1 Trichilia minutiflora
CCAGTTCAACCCGGGTCAATTTTTTTTAAAAAAAATTTTTAATTTAAATATTTTTATAAATTAAAAAATTAATAAAATAGAAACCGGACCGAAAACGAACCGGAATCAGAATTGAAACCGGATCAAAACCAAAACCGAATTGGAATCGAATCGGAATCGGAATCGTCTTTCGAACCGGTCCGACCCGATCCGTACTGTTCTACTTCCAGTTCCGGTCCGGTTCTATGAAACTGGAACCATCAAACCGACCCGACCTAGATCGTTTAAGCTTTCCATCTGGTCCAGTTCCAGTTTTATGGAACTGTCGAACCGGTTCGGACCCGTTAGACACCGCTACTCACATACCACTCCTTTAATTTGGGTTCTACCGTTAATTTGACACGCGTCCAATTTTAATTGGATAATCGACTATTTCCCCTACCCCGACCACTCCTCCTGTTCTCCTCCGTTCTCGGTAGGCTAAACCTCCTCAATTACGCCTCTCTTAACTCAGAAAGAAATGATCCAACTTAGCTCGGATCCAAACCTTGAGCTTCGGTCTACGAATTTCAGCTCTGGACCCGAACCTCAGTTCTGCTCCTCCGTTCGTTGAAAATTTCGCACTATTTCGATCACTTTATCTCTCTCTCTCCTTCTATCTGTGCACATAGCAAAGCCAGTTTCTGGCTTTCTTCAATCGAAACCCTAAAACTTGACAGATTCACAGTATCGGAGGATCGGTTTTGAGCTTCGAAGGAGGCTTCTGAATGTCACTGTGAGTGCCACAGCCTGTAATTTTCTATCTAGGAACCCTAGTTTCTTTCTCTAAGATCCGCTTACATTGAAAGGCCAAATCTAGGCTAGGGTAGTGATAGATTGTGTCGTGCTTTGTGTTACGTATGAGATTTAAGTGTCATTTTGTTCTAATTATGGTTTCCGTGCTGTTTTTCTCTTTGGCGATCTTATTTGTTTCTTACGATTAATGTGAGATTTTTGGAAAATTTAGTAGCTTAGACGTTGTTTAGTTGCTGGGAAAATGAAGGAAATTATATTATTAGATTTTTGTGTTTTTTGAGCTCTCTTTGTTTCTACGTAGATTAATGAAGGATATTTAAGGTGAAAAATATGTTTCATTTTTAACGTTTTTGGTTTTGCAAACCAAACCTGACTTACATTTTGATATGTTTAGATTTGTGTAATATGCAGAGTTCAATGACCTTGAAATGGAGGCATTTGTTGCTTTGCTCTGACTTTCTAATGTGAGTGCAAGAGAGTCTCACTTCTACTACTGCTGGTGCTTTTTTAGTTAAATGACTGAAGTTGGATGTAGATTTTTTTTATTTGTTGGCCATATTGCGATTATGTTCAGTCTTAACTGGAATTTCACATATGCATCTGAAGTTTAATCATGTTTATCGAGGTACCTTCCAAATTAATCAAAATTAAAATTAAGTTATTGCTTGTTGAGAATTTCTGTCTTTTTTGACTCGGTTGACTCTGCACCTTTGATTTTCATCTTGTATATGTTAAAAACTTATGTAAGTATTTGCTAATTGGTTTGTAGAAAGGCCATGCCTACATTATATGTAGATCAACATACCTTAAGAAGCATGCAATGGGTATGTTTTGCACTCATGAGTGAAGATGCATCGTGTATTTCAGAGGAATTTGAAGCCAAAATTTGCAAGTTTGATTTCATTTTTTGCTAATATCCAGCGAAACCAGTGGACATAACAGTCTTAAACAAACCAACCAGATTTTGACTTCAAATTTAGCAACTAAAATGACAGATGATCGAGTAACCTTTCTTATTAGATTATTGTTATTTTATTTTGTGAGAGATTGAAAATAAGTTATTTGACGAGAAAAACTGGAAACTATATAAGAAATAATAATTTGTTTCCTTGATTGCTGAAACATAATGGGTTTTTAATCCTAGGATCATACTGTAGAGTTATGCAATCCTTTTGCTCTGCAATTCTCGTGCAACCACAAAAGGGCTCTTGTTTTAATTTTAAATTTTATGTAAAATGGGCGCTACAGTTTTTCATTGATATCTTTGGCCAGCAAGGTTATGCAACTAAGTTCTTTCTTTCATTTTTGTGTCTCTTTTAGATTACTGTAATCTCTTTGCGTGTTAAACTATACAAATGAAGCACCTCTTTAGGTGGTTTCTTTTGGACAGTTAAGATAGTAAACAAATGTGACAGGGAGAGTATTCATTTTGTATTGAGGTAAGTTCTTGGAAGGTGCTCATCTTCTCTTGTCCCAAGCTGCTCCAGAAATTAAAATTTGATTTAAAAAACCCAACGCATGCCAAGTTGAAACAGGAAACCTCAAAGTGGGAGTAAATTTTTTTTGTAGAAGAGTTACATGCAAATCATGCTTTTAAATTCTGGGTACATAATTTGAATATGGCAAGTTCAAGCTTGGGTAATGAAACTATACATACAAAATAACCTTTTTGGGCTTAAGTGTGTTTCTTATTGGCTTCAGGAATTGACTTGGTAGAGCTTGGTTTTTGGTGTACGCACTATCTTTGAGGCTCTTCTGCTATGAATTTCATTCACATTGCTGTCAACAGATTGATGTATGTTCAAGATTTGGTGTGTAACTCTTTCTTCTCATATAGGTTGCAACACTTGGAATAAAAATAGTTTTGATATATCTCACATACATTTCTTTTAAAGAGAGAAAGGGATCTCAGGACTGTCCTTTGATATATGAAAAAATATTATGTTATGGTTCTTGAGCATTGTAGAGAGAGAATTCCTGATGTTGAAATTTCTGGTTAAATAGTTTTGCTCAAAGCTTGTCAACTTAAGGATGCAAGAAGTAAAGCTTTAAATATTGCTATGTGATGGGGTGCTTCCTTTTAACAACCACTATCCAATTTTATAACTGTATCCTGTTGCAATCTTACTAGCTAAGCATCCTAAATTCATTATGGTCACCAAAATGGTCAAAACATGTTCCATATAAGACCTGCTACACGCTTGTCCTTGTACTCTTATTCCTCTTTATGAAAATTTGGTTGTACACAATGTTGAAGATATTTTACATATGTATGTAGGAGTGTATTGCTTATCTGAAATCTATTGATATACACATGTTATATGCTTTATATGGCATACCCCTTAAAATGGTATCCAAGAAGAACCCTTGTTGGCTGCCTAAGACATAAAGTTTTGCTATTTAGAAATAGAAGAATTTTGGGTGATGCTTAGGACAACGAATCTGATTCCCTGTGGGATAAACGTTTTTTTTTGGGGGCATATTTGTAGGCTTCGGTTTCTCAGAAGTTTGTAGGTTCATTCTCTTTTCTTTGTCCATAACAACTGGCACAATGTTCTTTTTGCCCAATTTTGTATTATTAACTACCTTTTGTTTTACTTATGTAGCTGTTTGTACGAAAGGCAGACCATTATTTCACCTTTTTTACTCTCTCATTGAAAGTAACTATCTTCTGATGATTAAGCTAAGAAGTGTTGGAGTTGTGTCCGAATACAGAAAAGGATTTGTTCTTTGGGCATTTGTGATGCTCAGCTTGTTTTGTGTATAACTGCTTTAATTTTCTTTATATTATCTCATTACTGAGCTGTTAATATATAATGAACGTTATACTTGATTCTCAGGATAAGTTTTTAAGCAATAGGAGTTGGCAATAGGGGAAGCTATTAAATGTACACAAAGGAGGTGTGTATCTGAACTTTATTGAATTTGGTAACATAATATATATCTATATGTACATATCTATATACATCTCTGTGACTGGAAGTTTTGATCTATCTTAATAATATTTTTAGGTAGCGTTTTTCTTTTCTCAACTTTTTATCTGCTGCTGAAAATTTGTGGGGCGGATTATCTATGCCTGGCAACGAAGTAGGAGACAGGATCCACAATTTTTTTGGCCAAGAGAACTTATCCCAGGGCCAGCATCACCAACAGGTTGTTGATGGAACCTGGCCTGGGTTAAACAACAATCATTGGGTAGGAAACCAAAGACAGATTTGTGGGCCTCTTCTTTCTTCAAATTTGAAGAGTTACAGTTTTCGACCTTCAGGTATTAATCATGCTTATATTGTTTATGTTGTTGCAACTGACTTGTATGATTTCTGGAGGATATCTTGTCATGGCTGAATATTCTTTTCCTTCCTCATCTTTTTGGTATTAGACTACAGATTATGATTCTTATGTGCAAATCTGTGATATGGTTTTAAGTCATTTTCTTATTAAATGTGGTTTTCTTTCCTTTTAGCACTAGCTGATTCCGAGAGAGGACATGGTGGTCATTCTTCAAGTGTGCAGAATGGTTTGAACTTCACACAGTCAGCTGTGAAGCCTGAGTTTGTCAGAAGTCACTCTCAAAACCAACAGCTAACTTTGAATGGCTATATGCATGGACATCAGGAACTACAGACAAGGCAGAATGAATCAAACTTTTTGGTAGTGGATACAGAATATAATCGGCATAATTTGACATCAAGAGGCTTGCAGAGTCTCGACTCACAGCTAGGAAATGGTCCTGAACTTAACAAGAAAATTCCAGGACAGTTAGAATCTACTGAATCTCTGGTTAATTACGATTTTTTGGGGGGTCAACAGCAAATGAATGTCCAACATTCTAGCATGCTGCAACCATTTCCAAGGCAGTCAGGGATTGGTGACATGCAGCTACTAGATCAACAAGTTATGATTAAGAAACTACAAGAACTTCACATGCAGCAACAATTGCATAATCCACAATTTCAGCAACAAGAAGCAAGGCAACCAAATTCCATAGATCAAGTTTCCTCTGGTGCAAAACAGGCAACTTATGGTCATACATCAGCTCCTATCAATGGCTTGCCTATGCAGGATGCATCTAATTATTCATGGCAGCTGGAACTCATGGCAGCCAACCCAAATTTGCTGCAGCATGGTGCCTCTCCTGTTATGCAAGGATCCTCTAGTGGACTTATGTTTTCCCCTGATCAAGGCAAGGTACGTATGATAGGTCTGGTTCCTCAACAGGTTGATCAATCTCTTTATGGCTTTCCCGTATCTGGCACAAGAATTAATCCGAGTCAATATTCTTCTATCCAAATGGATAAGCCTACAGTGCAGCAGATATCTGCCAGTAGTAATTCCTTTCCAGGTGATCAATATGCTGCATGTTCAGATCAATTGAGCATGCAGGTTGGAAACATGGTTTCTGCACCGAGCTATCAGGGGAAAAATACGTTTGGGTCTGCTGCTGGAGCAAGTTTAAACAGTGGACATAATTTGGAAAACTTACAGCAAATGAATACCCAGCAAAGAAGTGCACCCATGCAGGACTTTCATGAGAGGCACAGGTTAGTTTGTCCATCAGAAACATCTCAGAGAAATACAGCAATGCAGGCTATGCCTTCACAAAATCCAGCTACTTTAGATCCAGAGGAAGAGAAGATTTTGTTTGGCTCAGATGACAGTATGTGGGATGCCTTTGGCAGGAGCACCAACATTGGGTCAGGATGCTCTAATATGTTGGAGAGTACAGGGCCTTTTGGTACATTTCCTTCTTTGCAAAGTGGGAGTTGGAGTGCTCTTATGCAATCTGCTGTAGCAGAAACTTCTAGTGCTGATATAGGGGTACAGGAAGGATGGAGTGGTTTGAGCAGCCGAATTAGTGAGCCTTCGGCTGTTACTCAGCAGCTCCCATATGTTAATGATGGCAGCAAACATCTTTCAGATTGGGCTGATAACAACTTGCAGGTGGTCTCTACAGTGAACTCTAGGCCTTTTCCCCTATCCGGTGATGCTAATCCAGGTGTTAATTATTCCAGTGTTTTGGCTGCTTCACAGTCAGGTCTCAACGCTTCTCATGAACAAAGTGAGAAGCTGCATAATGATTCTTCTCAGAGATCTTTTCAGCACATCCCTGGAGAAGTAACCAAATTGTTGGATCGCAGCCCTGTACAAAAACCAGTTGCTGAAGGCAGTCATTTTTATTCCTCAGATGCAGAACTAGATGCAAAGGGCATTTCAGCTTCTCGGACGCACACAGAGAACATATCCTCTTATAATACCAGTGACCAAAAGTGTAACAAATCAAATAGTTGGAACTTCATTGAGACTATTTCACCTGGTGGGGGTTCTACCTTGAAAGATCACAGTAATGAAAACTCTTTGCAGCATGCTAGAAGTGATGACCATAAAAGTGGCATGCCTGAGAAAATGAGTCGTAGTACTGGTATGTTAATGACTGATTCTGTTTCTAGGGCAATTGAACATGCTAATTCTGCCCTAGACCAACAGGTCAATTGGGAAGTTTCTAATTTGATTAATAATGTTGTGACATCAGATTCAAGTAGTATAATGGCCAATGAGAAAAGCAACTATCAGTTTCCAAATAGTCATCTAAATTTATGGAAAAAAGCTGATTCTTCTGCAAACCCTAGGGAAGGTAAAGATCTAGGGAAATATCAACATCATTTGGATAAGAGTCCGCAAATTATTGAGTCATCAGGATATGATGATCCGGATAATGGGGGAATTGGACGTGAGATGGAGAATTATAATACAAAAGAAAAGTCTAGTGACAGTTTTCATTCAAACATATCCCACCATACCACTCCTGGTTTCAGAGAAAATGTTTGGTTAGATGCAAGTGATTCACGTGCTTTGCCTGGAGGAAAGCAAAAGTCATCCAGTCATATTGGTCGAAAACCTTCTGGGACTCGCAAATTTCAGTATCATCCGATGGGGGATGTTGATATAGAGACAGAACCTTCTTGCAGCATAAAAAATGTTACACATTCACGGGCCATTCCCCAGCAGGTTTCTCGAGGATTAACTGGTCGTGACCAATCTTATTTTGGGCAGTCAAAATGTTTTGGTCATAATGCAAAAAATTCTGTGGAAAATGTGAAGGTAATTGAGTGGATTATTTATATATTTCCTGGTATTTTTAGAAAATGAGAGTTAATTTTTAATCTATACTTACAGGGTCATTTGCCTGGTTTTCAAGGAGACACAAAATACTTGGAAGATGTACCTTCAAAAAGCATGCATCCAGCTTATGCACCTGTTGCATCTGCTCCCTTTGACAAATCTGTTGGAGACTATGCCCCAAACAAAACTGCTGCATCAAGGTATCTGAATTTTGAGATTTTCTGTCTATTCGTGTTTCTTATTGGTATCATGCCAATTTATTTCCATTATGTTAAATAATTTTCATCAAATCATTGTTACTTTAAAAATTAGTAACTTTCATTATAATAAAATAGTGACATTTATTAGCTTCCAGTAACTGATAGTTAATTTGTTCAGTGTCCTTGTATGGCTCTACAAATTTTTTTCAGTATTTATTTATTTTTTTACATAGTGATTTGGATGATTTGAGTGGGATGTTACAAATGTTATAATTTTTTTCAGTCAAAACATGCTTGAGCTTCTACACAAGGTGGATCACTCAAAGGAACACAGCCATGCAATGCACTTCAGCTCTTCTGATCGCAATCAATTGCAGATGCCGGAAACAGAAATTTCTGATGGGTCTATTGACCATCTTCAGCAAAATCAGTCTTCTGCATCACAAGGTTTTGGCTTGCAACTGGGCCCTCCATCTCAGCAGTTGTCCATTCCAGACAATACTTTATCTTCACAGAGCTCCTCTCAGGCAGTTAATTCTCTAAGTTCAACTCAGTTCACTTCTGATATGGGAAAAAATAGTCATAAATGCTTAGCTTCCACTGCTTCTGTTCACTTGTCCCGTCCTTCCCATGAACCATCTCTAGGTGACTCTGGGAATAATATTTCTATTACCTCAGGACAAATAGGCAAGAAATCCTTGCAGGGGAATTTTGCTACTGGTTTCCCTTATCACAGAGGTAATCTTCAGACCCCGCAAATCGTTGGTAGTGATGGTCAGGTAACTTTGAGCCAGTCTTTCAAACCGATTAGTGATACTTCTGAGAGAACTCAAACTAGTCAAGCAGCACTGGCTTCAGCGCCAGACATATCTAAAGACACACCCCATAGTGAACTTACTTCAGCTGCTGAAACATCACAACTGAGCGGTAACAACCAAAATCATGGAGGTTCAGCCCAGCAGTTTCCCGTGCTGGAGGCTATGCCAGTTCCTCAACCGTATATTATTCCTGGCATGTCTCAGCAAGGAGCCTTTTCCAAAATGTTACCTAATGCATGGGCTGGTGTTTCAAACCAACAAAATTTATTGGTTTCCCAGGTCCCTCACAATTTGTTTAAGACCCATCTTCAATCTACTAATAAGTTGGAAAGAATTTCTTCTGGACCAGAGAAGCTTGACAATCAAATTACCCCCAAAGGAGATAAGGGCGCATCTGGGTTTGCAGCATATTCTGCAAAGTCACAAAGCTTTGTTAGGGAAGAGCAATCAGCAAAAGAGCAGCAAGTATCATCGGAGAACGATATGACAAAAAAAGTAACAAGCACTTCACATTTGCAAGGGAAAGAATTTGTTGTAAACCATCTATCTGACTCAACTCTTTCAAATTCTACTACCCAAAGAGACATTGAGGCATTTGGTCGTTCTTTAAAGCCAAACAACATATTGCATGAAAATTACTCCTTATTGCATCAGATGGAAGCCATGAAAAGTACAGAGATTGATCCAGATGATAGGAGCTTGAAGAGATTCAAGGGTCCAGACTCTGGTCTTGACGCTTCACATGTAGCTTGTGTGGGAGGGAAGCAATTCCCTACAGACACCTCAATTCCACCTGGAGAGTCTAGGGTTCTAGGCTTTTCACCAAAGATAGGTGATAATTGTGGGACAGATGCATCTCCCAATGATACACTTTCGTTCAATCATAATAATTCTCAAAGTTCTAGAAATGGTAATGGTACAATTGCTGTCAGAGATGAGAATTCTCAGGTCAGTCTGCAGATGGCTCCGTCTTGGTTTGATCAGTATGGAAGTTTTAAAAATGGGCAGATGTTATCAATGTATGATGCACCGAAATCCACTGCTGTGAAGACTATGGAACAGCCTTTCATTGTTGGAAAGCCTTCTGATAGTTTGGGTGTTGGCCAATCAACGCAAGTCTATGCTGTTCCTGATGTTAGGCAGCTTGGTAATGTTCAGCAAAGTTCAATTCCCATGTCCGTGGCAAGTGAGCATCTTGCTTCTCAGTTCTTGCCCCCTGTTACCACCAATCAAAGTTTGGCTCATGTGAGATCAAAGAAGCGCAAAAGTGTCACATCTGAACATCTGCCTTGGCACAGAGAAGTGATGCAGGCTTTTGCTACGTTTCAGAATATCAGGTGATTGTGGTATATAGCAAATATATGAAGTGTTTTAAATTCATATCATTCTTTTAATATTTGAAAGCATTCCTCTCTGCTATTTATTTGTTTTTGACCATGAAGTTAAAAAAAAATAAATTAAAATATAATGTTATGAGATTTCTGTAGAAATTTTTTCATTTTTAAGTCTGTCATCATATAAGGAAAATGTCTAGTAACATTTTAATGTGACAGTAATTACACTCGATTTTCTTAGTTTTATAAAGCTTTTAATGTGATCTGTATTTTCTTTTTTCGAGTCCCAATTAAATTTTCAAAGTTCTGTTATTTGCAGCGTTGCAGAAGCAGAGTGGGCCCGGGCAGCAAATAGATTGATGGAGAAGGTCTGCTTTTAGTTTCCTCGGGGCGCTCTCTGTGTGTGCGTGTGTATTTTAGGGATGGGAGCCAAGGGTGTTTCCAAGTCAATCATTGTGTTATGGCTATGAAATTTTTTCCAAGTCAATCATTGTGTTATGGCTATGAAATTTTTTCCAAGTCAATCATTGTGTTTTGGCTATGAAATTTATGGCAGTAGTGCTAATGGTTTCATTCTGATTTTAGGTGGAAGATGAAACTGAATTGATTGATGATGGCCAGCTGGTGCTTAGACCCAAAAGAAGGCTTATTTTGACAACACAGCTTATGCAGCAACTGTTGTGCCCTCCTCAGGCAAAAGTTCTCTCTTCAGATGCTAGTTCATCTTATGAAAGTGTGACCTACTTTGTTTCCCGATCAACATTAGGAGATGCATGCAGCAGTATATCTTCCTCCAAAAGCAATGCTCATTTGCATCTTGACAGTGGAAAACTGTAAGAATTGCTCTTTGAAATTCTTCAAGCATCCTTCTGCTTGCATCTTTTAAAGTTTTGTAGTTCATTAGTGAAAGATAATTATATTGACATATAAATAACATGATCTTTAAAATATATTTTTCAGCGTTTCTGAGAAGCATAAGGCATTTGAGAGAATTGGTGGTCAGTATATATTGAAAACCATGGAAGACTTCGCTTATAGAGCAAAGAAGTTGGAAGATGAATTATTGAGGTAATTCTTCTTCTTCTTCTTCTTTGTCATTGTCATTGTTGTTCTCCTTTTTTTAACTTTTGCCTAACCTCAGTCTCTAACAATTTTTTCTACGTTTTACTGTCTAGATTCCTACCTGCTTAAATGCACCATGAATCTTAAGTTCAAATTTCTGTATAAGATCCTTTGTTCACACGCATACGTTGAATATCATTATTGCTGTTGTAGGGGACATCAAGAAGTTATAAAATATATTTCTTTATTTGAAATTAGGATGATATGGTCCTTAACTAAGTTGAATATGTAGAAGTTTTCAGCAATTTATTGTAATCAGGCATAGTTGTATTTGTTGTATTGAGTTTATTTTCCCTGTATAGGCTCATTTCAGTATATGGATTGTGCAGATTTTGGAGCATCTTTCCAATTTATGGGCTAATTAGGTGAAATTTATGCTTTTAATGTGTGAAATGATTATTATAATCCCTGTTCCCAATTAAGCAGTGAGAAATTTATAGCTGCAAGAAGATGCCAATGGCTTGCCAATTAATGTTTTTCAATCTATAAGGTTGCTTATGGAATAGGTCTCTGAGGCAGTGATGGGATATAAGCTATTATGAAGTTTAATAAAAATATGGTTGGGGGACGAGTGCCTCTTATAAAGTTCTCTGATTGTTGAAGTAGTTCATGAAAAAAAAAATGCTAACCCTCTTAATAGTTTCACATTGTACGTTTGTACCATTGAGGAGAGATATTGAACTATTTGTGAACTGCATTTGCTGACTCATCTGTGCTTGTTTTAGCTTTTAGGCCATCTTTCATAATATTGTCATTTCCTTGTAGCTAAAAAATGGTTTAACCTTTTTGCATTCTCTTCTTTCTGGTTACCTACTGTTGTTTCTGTCATTGCATTATGAGCAGCTCCCTTAGTTTTGCATTTACTGTGTGTTTAATATGATGCAGACTGGACAAGAGAGCCTCGATCTTAGACTTGAGAGTGGAATGCCAAGATCTGGAGAAATTTTCTGTCATCAATCGCTTTGCTAAGTTCCATGGCCGGACACAAGCTGATGGAGCTGAGGCCTCATTGTTGTCTCATGCAAATGCTCAGAAATTCAGCCTCCAGAAATATGTTACCGCAGTTCCAATTCCTAGGAATCTCCCTGACAGGGTACAATGTCTTTCACTGTGATTATTAATTAATTGATTTTTCCCTCTTTCTTTGTCAATTGTCTCCACATTCCTCATGCTTCTATTGTCTCTCTTCCAACTTAAACTTGGCATTTTTGCTCATAATTGAAGCACACAAATGGCAATGTAGTTGAAGAATGTCTCCGTTAAGCAGTGGAGACCATTAGATTTTTGTCTAGGCCATCGATGTCGTTCTTGAAGATATAATTTGGTCTTTGTATACTTCTTTGGAATTCTAGAGAGAAAGTAGGTGCCCCATGTTTTTTTTTATTTTCCAGTAAATGGGAAGAACAGAAGGTTTTCCCTTTTTTTTTTTTTTTGCAAAGTGTTTGCTCATAGCTAAAGTTCCTGTTAAATCATGTGTATTTTCATTATTGAGGTTTAGAATCATTGTCAATTCACCGATTAAGGGATTAACCCTTTTTTCCTTTTCTCTTGAGTTCTTTTGTGGGGCTGAAGTTGGCTTCATGATTGTCCTGAATCTTGAATTACCAATTTTACTCCTAGAATTAGGCCACTTAACTATCTTTTTATGCTTTTATTATTCCGCATCTCTTGTATGAACTCGTATAAAAGTGAGAATTTTAGACCAATATTAAGCAAGCAAATTCAATTAATAGTTCACAAAGTTTATTGTTTCACTATTGGAAAAATGCAGTTCTATTTAGATTGATTTTGGATTTGCTCTAGCAATCCCAAGTCGATGTTTATCTCTGTTTTTGTAGCATCTAATAGATTGAGGTACATGGTCTTTGGATGATGCCTTGTTTGTTTACACGTGCAATCCATGGTAGAACACTAAGTAGCTGCAATAGTGTTTTATAATATGTGGTTACTAAACCCAAATACCTTAATGCTTCCTTGAAAATGGCAAGGGTTATCAATGCAAGCTAGGGCAGAGGGGCTTGAAGGAAGGGGATTCTTCAACCCAGCCATTTGGGGGAAAAAGTTGTTCACTTAGGCTGATAGTGTAATACAGGGAAAATTTGAAAATATTGTAACTTTCCACCCTGCTTTGTAGCCAAGTGGTAAGGGATTCTGAGCCCACTCTGAGCAGGTGTGGTTCAAACCACCTCCCTTCATTCTGTTTCCCCATAGAAAATTGTGGGTAGAATTCCCTATCAAATAAGAGTGGCTATCTCTAATTGGTGGGAGTCAATCACATCCAGTTATGGGTGTAGACCTTCGGGCAGTGCCATAATAGTATTTACAAGACTCCTGGTTGCCTGATGTATTATCATTAGATTGCAATTTTGTAATATTCAAAGAAAACTGTCATAGACTTGGGACATAATAGCCCATGAAATATTATACTTGATGATAGTTTGCTGTGGTGAGTGATGCTGGCGATTTCTTTATATTTCCGTTTTTGAAATCTTAAATTCTGGTTTCAGTAGTATTTATATTCTATTCTTGGTTAGAATAGTTTTATTCTTTGCCTGCATTCTTTTCAACTGTAGGAAAAATTTTTTCTTCCTTTCGGGCTGTGAATATTTTACTTGTCTATACCAAATTGGCAATATTATTGATGCTGGTGGTTCTATTTTTAGTTTTACGCCTTAGGTTTTGGCTGTTTTGTTTTACACCTTAAGTTTTGGCTCTTTGTTTCATACCTTTGGTTTTCCTAGTAATTAAAGAGATTAGTGGGTGGTTAAAATTAGCCTATGGATCTGATAGTTGCCTTGCCCGGTCTGCAGTTTTGGTGCCAATAACTATTGTGGTTGCATAAAGTTAACCTTTCATTGTTTAATTATGTTTTGCAATAAATTAATTCTGCTTAATTTTGATATGTAAATTTAGAGCTTAAAATTGGAACGATAAATTTCTGCAAGTTTGCTCAAGTCTAATGGCAACCCCTGGCATAAGTTTTAGCAAAAAATTACTGTTAATAAGAAAGCTTTCTTCACAACAGATTTTTAATACTCGTTAAATTATGGGATTTTATGTGAATCAAGTGGCTGCTAGTACTCTGTCATTTACATCAATCGTCAGTGTTACTGCTGCTTCCTTGGTAGTTATAAATTATGGTAGCCTATACTAGATAAGCTTTCTTTTGTCACGTCTGATTTAATTGATTGGCCTGCGTTGTTTACCGTGTAAGTTATATGTTGAATGAAGACTTTATTATTGAATTTCAAAATCCATTTGTACAAATTGGCACTGATAGCTCGAATGAGAAAGCACCTTTGTGAGTGTTAATTTAATTTGTATGCTACCGACCTCCCTTAGTTTTCGATTTTAACAAGGCATTGTCTTAATTCCATATACTATGTACTGCATAAACACTTGCATAAATGGATTCAGTTTATATTCTGTGACATTCTGTCTTTAGTTAAGCTTATGAATCTTGTATTTCCATCCTTTCTAAATCAAGTAGCCGAATGTAGTGTTTGCATAACTCAAAAATTTTACCGTGGTGACAAGTGTGTTACTAGAATTTGTGTGGTTTTGTTAGTGGTTATGCAGTTGAAAGTTGCGATAATGCAGTCAAATAGATGAACGGATACGAATATTGTTGTATCCATATTCATTTATGTTTATTTATTTATCTGTTTACACTTTTATCCGTATTGGTATCTGAAAAAAATATATAAATATCCATACTGGTACGGATATCTGCATGTATCTTTTTTATTTTAATAATTTTTTAAATTAACAATTTTAAGTATTTTAAATTTATGTTATAATTAAATATTATTAATCAAAATTTTATTTTAAGCAATAAAACAAAATTCTCTCTTTGCAGGATATATGATAAAATCAAACTTGTAGTCTTGGTTGTACCAAGTCAAAAAATTTGCAGACAACAAAATATTCTATTCGACTGTCTTTCAATTCGATAGCCATGATGGAAAACTGAAAATGATAAAAATATATTGTTGTTATGAAACTGTGCCAGCGATGTCATGTTGTAGAGATTGAAGGTGAAAGTAATAATGGTATGCATCAAAGTTCATTTCTGTAAGTGTAACAATCCATATTTTGCACAAATTACAAGGTAGTTTGTACGCAAATCAGACGAGCAACCAAGCACAAAATGCAATCGTTTGTCTTATGAATTTAAAATAAATTTAGCTATGTAGATATCTCGCCTATATTCAGGCATCCTGTTAGTAGTAGAGCAAGCTCTGAGGTTCAGAGATCATAAAAATCAAGATAACTGCCAGGAGAATTTAAAAGAGAGCAGAGAGGGTTGGAACTCAATCTGCACCTTAGAGCCCCTAATATGAAAACAAGTTCATCTAATTCTTACAAATAACCCGTCGAAGAAATCCTGCTACACGATTCATAAAACACCTAAGAGCCACTCGTAAGTCATAATTCATAAAACCCAGTAAACATGTGAAATCCGTCTCTTAGCATTATGGGCATAATAGTAAATCCCTCAAGAGTGTTCGTGCATGTCTTCATGGTTAGATTGTGCACGAGAGGGTATAG
>JAVXUL010140347.1:0-14919 GCA_035590515.1 Trichilia minutiflora
CTAATCTTCACCAAATTATAACCAAGTTCATTTTGAATTTTCTTAGAAAATCTTCTAAATGCATCAAAGGTGTCACTCTTATTTTTTAAGAAGAACACCCAAGTGAACCTAGAGTAGTCATCAACAATGACATATGCAAAGTGTTTCCTACCAAGTGATGCAACTCTATTTAGACCGAAAAGATCCATATGAATGAGTTCAAGAGGTTTTGAAATGGAGATGGCATTCTTGGGTTTGAATGAGGTTCTGACTTGTTTGCCCCTTTGACATGGTCCACATGTCTTATCTTTTACAAACTTAAGACTAGGAAGGTCTTCTATCATGTTATGTTTAGATAATTTTCTAATAAGATCCATGCTATAATGTTCTAATCTTCTATGCCATAACCAAGAATCATCATGCATCACATGCAAGTATATAAAAGATTTATCAAACAATTTATTTAGCTCAATCACATACACATCTCCTATTCTAAAAGCATGCAAAATGTTTCTATTTGCATTATCAAAAACATCACAATCATTTTTCAGAAATTTCACATGATAACCTATATCACACAGTTGAGATATACTAAGTAAGTTATATTTTAAACCATCAATCAATAATACATCAGAAATTTTAATGTTGTTTACCTCAATGGTGCCAATCCCGATGACTTTGCCTCTGCTGCTGTCACCAAAGATTACATCCTTGCCTTTTTTTTGGATAGATGCGCGAAAAGGTTGCTATCTCCTGCCATGTGCCTTGGCACCCACTGTCAAGAAACCATTTGACTTCTTTGTTTATGTTTTTCTGATTTTGCTCCTCATCATCTACCTTTGTCATAAGGTAGAAGTTAGCTTGTTCATGATCGGAATCAGAGGAGCTTGTTTCACTGGAAGACTTATCCCACGTCACTTTTATTGCCTTCTTCTTTTTCCAGTCTTTTCTTGTCTTTTCTATTGGGACATTCTGGTCTTATATGTCCAGGCTTCTTGCATTCATGGTAGATGATTTCTTTTTCCTTTTCTTTGTCTTTATTCTTCTTAAATTTCTCTGGTTTTTCTTCTTTCTGAAAATCTTTTCTTTTCCAGTTTTTCCTTCTGAATTTATCTCTTCGAAATATTTTCTTCATTCGATTTACCAACAGCAAAAACTCATCATCTTCTGAGGTATTCTCCGAGCTTTCACCTTCTTCATTTCTAGAACTTTTGAGAGCAATGTTCTTCTTTCCATTGTCTTTGTCATCCTTCTCTCTTCGATGCGATTCGAGCTTCTCTTCAAGTGAAAGTTTGCTCAGATTATGAGCTTCTCTAATTGCTGTCACTTTCACTTTCCAAGTCTTCGACAGACTTCTTAAGATTTTTGTTACTATATCTGCATTTGAGTATATCCTGCCAAGAGCTTTCAAGCCATTTATAATATCATTAAAACGTGTGTACATGTCTTTAATGGACTCATATAGTTTCATGTTGAAGAGCTTATAGTCATGAATCAACATGCTGATTTTAGAGTCTTTGACTCTACTAGTTTCTTCGTGTGTTATCTCAAGCATATCCCATATTGCTTTGGCTGAGTCACAACCGGACACACGGTTGTATTCGGACCTGTCTAATGCACAGTATAACACATTCATAGCTTTTCCATTTAGTTGAAACAGATTTTTCTCTTCCAGAGACCAATCTCTCTTAGGTTTCAACTTTTTCTCTCTGATATTTTCATCTATAGCCATGGGAAGACTATATCCATCCTCTATTATGGTAAGAATGTCAAAGTCCAATGTGCTAAGGTATATTTGCATATGTTTCTTCCAGTATGCATAATCAGATCCGTTAAAGAATGGAGGTCTATTTGTGGACTGACCCTCTATCATGTGTGAAGGAATACTAGAATATGTGGCCATAATGATCTACTCTTCATAGGTGTTTAATCCTATATGTGTGAGTGTGGCTCTGATATCAATTAAAGTCCTAGTTGGCACAATCCAAGAGAGGGGTGAATTGGATATTAAAAAATTGATTTAAGCAAAAATATGAATTCAAAGAAATAAATGCAAAGGTATACTACGTGCGTAAAAAATAAATAGACACGATGAGATTTTTATAGTGGTTCGACTATAAATCTACATCCACTCTTCTTGATTGAATCCACTCGCACCGAGGATCACTAAATCTTTGTTTCACAGGTCAAGAGAAACCCAAGTACAACTCCTTCTTTCACGGGGTGAAGGGCAACCACAAAATACTACTTTCTTTGAGCGGGTGAAGTGCAACCCAATTTATAAATCTTTCTTATAACGGGTGAAGAGAAACCCAAAATTAATTCACCAAGAATTAATTGGAAAACTTTCTAAAAGAGTAGATAAATAATAAGCACACTTTCTCTCACTAAAATTAATTTCAGTGAATAAAAACAAAGAGAATAAAATTAAAAATTACAGAGAATGTTTGAAGCTCGATCAGATTGTTCTTCATGCTCTTCAACAACTGTTTTCTCTTCAAAATTTGTTTTTTATATATCTGAAATCAATTCTTCTCAGCGGTCATCTTTGCCTTCATTAATGGCGGCATTAAATGCTTTTGAAACTAGCCGTTACAACTTGATTTCTGCAAAGGTGTCGATACAACATCTCAAGGTATTGATACGTTTAAGAGATTCAGCCTAAAGGTATCGATATGTTCCCAATTTGTATCGAAACACTTTGACGTGAAGGAGATGATGTCCTTCATGAAAGTGCTTGATCCTGTCCTCAAGGTGTCGATACATTTGAAGAAATTCCAAGGGTATCGATATGTTTGTGAGGACGGTGCTTGATCAAGGCTTAAGGTATCGATACGTTTGATCAGACTTCCAGAGTATCGATACGTTTGATCAGACTTCCAGAGTATCGATACGTTTGATCAGACTTCCAGAGTATCGATACGTTTGATGAGAAGGTTCCAAAATATTTGAGCGCTTGCCAAAAGGTGTCAATATGTTTTAGGCAAGGTTCCGGAACTCGGGCTTGTTTTTGGCACTGTGACTTAAACATGTCGATACGTTTGAGCAATATATCGATACGTTTGAGCAACATATCGATACGTTTGTGCCTTGGTGACCTTTTTCTGACGCTTTCTTCACATTTTTCTCACCTGCAAAAACGTATACACTTTCCAAAGAACAAATGACTTATATATGCTCATTTTACAAATAAATTTGTTCATTTTAACAAGTAAATTCACTTGAATTATCACATATACACATTATTGTTACTTGTTATTTATTTTGGCATTATCAAAAACAATATAATATGAAAATTTTATTATGCCATTTAATCATCAAAAATACTTCAAAGCTATCAGATTATCGGTTCAAAACCTCAATCATAAACAAGATCTACGTATCCAAAAACTCATTTTTAGAATTTGTGTACTCTGACCAGAGATTTAACTCCTATACATAACAGTTCTTCCTAGGATCTCAAGCTCAAACATCTAAGCTAGCAGATTTCATATTGATCATTACCTATTCTAACAGAATAAGTACACATTATCATCAAGTTTTTTTCACCAGGCGTGGCTAGCCCAATGCGATATACACAAGTGAACGATGTGTTTCGCTGTAGATTGCAATCGTAATGTCTTAAGTCTAAGGATTAATAGTATACTAGTACGACTGTGTGACAAATTATTGATTGTAGATATTCGCCCATGTGATTTGCCATGTTTGATCACATTCAGTATCACATTCTCAAATGTAATACCCATATTTATGCTCTTGTGACATGATACTCATCACCAACTATTAGCATCAAATATTAATTAGTGATAATAACAAAACATACTGATCATATAATGTCATTATCCTTAATGATATTACCACCAGGAACGAATTCAGATGTATTTAAATCATAAACTCTGTACTCATATATACAACTCTTTATATATAGACTCTTGATATATAATACATCACAGGAATATATCTTACATTAATTTTAAAATAAAATAAATAGCAATTGAACAAATTGCAAGATATTAAGAGAAATGCTATTTTATTCATTGTAAACATTTTTACAATACATTACAAAAATATATATACAATAAGATAATAACCTTGAACCTTGTGACACGATTGGTTCTAGGGTATATTTCCAACAAAATCATCATTACCGCCTAAAATAATTCATAATTCAAATCAAACAGAAAATCTTTATCACCCTAAAGCATTCAAAATATATAAATTTTTATAAACGATTTTAAAAAGCGAAAGAAACAAAGAAAAGTCCACTCACAAGGCTGAGAAAAAGAACCAATCTCCCTACGACCTCCTCGTGATAGGGATATTCTATCCAAATCACCCATGCTTATATACATGCATAAATAAGGTTTACAACCTTTTTTCAAAATAAATATGTGCTATCCATAAATGATGCATATGCATGCTCATTACGTTATCTAACTTATTATCACGTTCTAATCTGTGGGTCCTACACGTGACAACCGTCACAAACTTTCAGGGTGTACTCAATCACATAGAATAGCCCTTGTAAGTCTACAAGGCATTTATCAAAAACATGTTCCAAACATTTTAATAGACACTTTCAAAGATATTCACCACCAAACACCCCAAACTTCGAAGTTCGAATAACTTCTCAATAAATCTCAAGCACTTCAAATATAAACATATATAAATCAATCCATTTAATCAAATAAAGTTCTGTGGGATTCAATCTATCCCAAATACAATTCAAATATTCATTACAAATTCTTTAAAAGTTTATAAATTCATCATATGCTAAAATAAAATAAAATAAAAAAGTCAACAGGCTCTAGTAGACTAAAGACCATACAGGGTGAGTCGATATAGCTCATACCTTAACCCTTAGTCAAAAAATCAATCACCACAAATCTGCTACCTAAGCGAACCTACAACTGATGAGTGAGAGGGATGAGTATACGGAAGTATACTCCGTGAGTGAATGATAAAAGATACATAAATAAATAAACATTTTTATACCGTATAAAACGTATTTAACTATGAAAAGAGATCTGTAAAATATTATTATTTCTTTTATTTCCAAATCTCAAACCCATAAAGTGAAAATCATTGGGCTAGCTGATTTCTCGGCGATCTCCCTGGCCAAGAGAATCCCATCAGTGGGTTTTATATGTAGAAAAAACATGCTATTTTATAAAAATAGATTTAAATACAAGAAAGAAACCATGCACGGATTTTAGAAAAACATGTCCACCACTGATGTTTGCCTCAAGCAGGCACGGGGTGACGATCACGACTAACTCGACGAGACTCATAGGTGGTCAATTACATCTCCCCTATCATATCACGATCATTATACAAAAACAGGATCACCTGTGCAACCTCTACTCACCTAGGTGACCTCTCTCCTAAGCCGTCACTAGGCTATCATCTATAACACTCCTCTGGGGTTCACATCCCAATGAACACTCCCTAGGCTACCAACGCTGTAGCTACAATAAATAAAATGGGACACAAGACCGTTATCACCAATATACATATCGTAAACCTTGGCTCATAGGCCATATCATCATCACAAATACAAAATATGGCCCATTGACCGCAATATAACATAACAAGTGTAAATCTGGCCCACTGGCCATATCATCATATAAAAATATGTATATAGATTGAATCATTTCGAAATCAATATAAAACCACGTAACAAATATTAATAAGCAAAAACATCTATATCATCTTTGCATAACATCATATGTTTATAAAACAGGATTCAAATAAAATAATAAGATTAAAAAGAGTCCACTCACTGTGTAGGGAGGATTTACACTCCTTAATTTCTCTCGTTCCTCGAAGTGTTATGCGGATACCTCTCTCGCATATCACCATCTAAACACAATATTCAAATGCATCAATATACGTTTCTAAGGTTCGAATATGACGTGAGTACATGAAATGCATGCTAATCCTTGGTTCCTAAAGTCGGATAAAACACAAAACTACTTAAAACCCTCATTACACGTCTAATTTCCTATACATTTCCACCACTAACTCACATTACAGCTATATAACCATAATTCAGCTCAACTCCACCGTTCTGACCTGCGGATCCCACATGCTCTCCAGAACAATAACTTCGATTACTGTTCACCTTTATCCAATTTCTTTGAATTCATATTTTTAACTTCCTACGACCTTCCTAACTTCACTTTGACTCAAATAACTCATAAACTCTAAAATACGAGCGGTAAATCTATCAAAATTACTATGAATGTACAGTAAAACCCATATTTATAAAAATGAATAAAACAAAAATTTTAATATACAAACAAGCTAGAATCGTAGCTACAAACCTCGTGGTAATATTGGTTTGCTCCGATTCTGCCTCAAACTCGAAAAACCCCAAAATGGTTCCCGAAACCCTAGCTCCCCTTCTTGGATTTCTGCACGTTCATCATCAAGACGATGCTCTCGGGGAGTTAGACGCGTCGAAAATGATTGATAGGGGATGAGAAATCGAAGGTGTGGCAAAAATATATATAGGAGATAGAGAGAACAGAGAGATCGTGAGGCAGAGAGAGAAAGCAAGAGAGAAATGAGAGAGAATCGCTGGAAAAAAAGACTCAACCCTTATTTATAAAATACCTGAGAAATTATCATTTTGCCCTTAAATTTTCTTAAGGAGAATCTTCTAAAAACGAGTAAAATTGTCATTTCTCATCGATTCGATCGAACGAATTGAGGGATTCGTTCGAACGAATATACATTCGAACAAACTTATCTTCGATCGAATGAATCTGGCACTTTCGAAGTCAGAGAGCTCCCCACATTTTCATTTGAATGATCGAGCATTCGTTCAAACGAACACCATCGATTCGATCGAACGAATTGCTATTCAATCGAACAAACTTAGTACCAAAATTTTCTAGAAAGCTTCTCCCAATTTCGTCCGAACGATTCACCATTCGTTCGAACAAAATATTCTATTCATTCGAACAAATTGTCCATTCGTTCGAATGAATCTGGGTCCAGGAGTTCGTTCGAACGATCCATCCCATTCATTCGAATGAATTGTACATTAACTCCCAAATCCTCCCCTTAATTGAAAAATATCATTGGGATCCCACTCAAAATAAAACTTACTTTTAATTATGTTGAGGTCCCTGCCTTTACGATCCCAAAACTCTATCTTAACCAATCAAATTCTCGAACTAAATTATGAAATCACACCCATAACACACAGTGTACAAGATGGATACAAATGTATGAACAGTAAAAATAAAAAATTATCATTATACCCTTGTGTTATAAACATGGGGTTCACAAATCTACCCCCCTTAAAAGAATTTTGTCCTCAAAATTCAGCATACCTTAGTACTGAAAGAGATGGGGGTATTGACGTCGCATTTGAAGCTCGGGCTCCCATTTCATTTCTTTAATCGTATTACTCCTTCATAGAACCTTTACCATTATGATGACTTTACTCCTCAATATCCGTTCCTGGCGATCAAGTATGACCACAAGTTGCACTTCACACTTCAAATCTTCTCTCAAATCAATAGGAGGTAATCCAATGACATGAGAGGGATCAGGTACATACTTCTTTAATATGGATAAATGAAAGACATCATGTATCTTTTGCATGTTTGGCGGTAATTCCAACCTGTACACTACTGGACCAATCCGCTCAATGATTCTGAAAGGTCCGATATATCTCGGGTGAAGTTTTTCTCGAGTCTTGAATCGAATTACTCCTTTCCAGGGCGAAACCTTCAGAAACACTTATTCACCCAAATTAAACTTTAGATCCCTTCTTCTATTATCCGAGTACAATTTTGCCTATCCTGTGCTGTCCTCAACCTGTCTCGAGTAATCTTCACTTTCTTAGTGGTGGCTTCAATCAACTCAATATTATCTAGCTTTCTTTCGCCTAATTCATCCTAGTATAAAGGAGTTCTACACTTTCTTCTATATAGAGCTTTGTATGATGCCATTCCTATGCTGGACTGATAGCTGTTGTTGTAGGCGAATTCAGCTAGAGGCAGATATCGATCCCAGCTTCCTTGAAACTCTATTACACACCCTCTCAATATATCTTCTAATGTCTGGATGGTTCTTTCTGATTATCCATCCGTCTGAGGGTGGAAAACTGAGATAAAATTCAACCTCGTACCCATAGCTTTCTGGAGACTAGGTCAGAATCGAGATGTAAAACAAGGATCTCGATCTGAAACGATTGTCACAAGTACACCATGCAATCTTACAATCTCTGTCACATACAATCTTGTTATCTTCTCAACTGGATACTTAGCTCTGATGGGTAGAAAGTGTGCAGACTTGGTTAACCTGTCTACAATCACCCATATTCCATCATATCCAACTTGAGTACGTGGCAATCCTACCATGAAGTCCATGGTAATGTGTTCCATTTCCATTCTGGGATAGGTAGTGGCTGGAGTGTCCCTGCTAACTTCTGGTGTTCAACTTTAACTTGCTGATATGTCATACACCTGACAATAAATTCTGCTATGTCTCTTTTCATCCCAGAACACCGATAGTTCTCTTTGATGGTTTTGTACATTTTCGTGCTACCAAGATGCATTGTAAAGGTTGAACAGTGAGCTTCTTCCAGGATGACATTTCTTAGCTTATTATTTAAGAATACACATACCCTGCCTCTCAATGTTAAAACCCCATCCTAAGAAATATAGAAATCTCCAGCATTACCATCTATAATTCTCTGGTAAACTTTCATTAGCTCTGGATCCTGCATCTGCCTTTCTCTTATCTGTTCTCGTAGAGAGTTGGTCTCATAATAAAATTGGCTAACATCAAGCCATCTTAACCGCACTCCAATGTTACTTGCAAACTCTTCAGTTCTAGTAACAATGGAAAGTATGCTAATCAAACATACGTCACTGTCACTGAAGACTTTCTACTTAAGGCATCTACCACCACATTAGCTTTTCGTAGGTGATAATCAATCACCATATCGTAATCCTTAATCAGTTCAAGACATCTTCTCTGTCTTAAGTTCGGTTCTTTCTGAGTGAGTAGATATTTCAGACTCTAGTAATCTATATAAATCTGACACCTCTCTCCATATAAGTAATATCTCCAAATCTTTAAGGCAAAGACTATTGCAGCCAACTTCAAATTATGGATCGAGTAATTCTCCTCATGCTTCTTAAGCTGTCTGAAAGCTTAAGCCACTACCTTTTCATTCTGTATCAAAACACAACCCAGTCCTTGCCTGGAAGCATCACTAAATACTACATATCCCTCTTCAGGAATAAGTAGTGTTAAAACCAGAGCCGAGGTGAGACGATTCTTCAATTCTTGAAAACTCTGTTCATATTTCTCATCTCACTCGAACTTAACATCCTTCCTTATTAAGCGTGTCAGTGGGGCAACTATCAAAGAGAAGCCTTCAACTAACTTCCTGTAGTACCATTTTAAACCCAGGAAGCTTCTAATTTCGATCACAGTCTTCGGCCTCTCCCACTGTATAATAGCTTCAACTTTGCGATGATCTACAAAGATTCCTTCCTTTGAGACCATATGTCCCCAAAACACCACTTTTTGAAGCTAAAACTCACATTTTGAAAACTTAGCATACAGCCTTCTCTCTCTTAGTGTCTGTAGTATAATCCACAGATGCTGAGCATGTTCTTTCTTGATCCTCGAGTAAACCAATATGTCATCAGTGAAGACAAACACAAATTTGTCAAGATAAGGATGGAATACTCGATTCATGAGATGCATGAATGCATCTGGGGTATTAGTTAACCCAAACGGCATTACAAGGAACTCATAGTGACCATAACATGTCCGAAAGTATATCTTAGCTACATCACTCTCCTTAATCCTCAATCGATAGTACCCTGATCTCAAATCAATCTTCGAAAACACGCTTTCCCCTTACAATTAATCAAATAGGTCATCGATCCTGCGCAGTCGGTACTTATTTTGGATGGTAACTCGATTCAACTGTCAATAGTCGATACACAACCATAAGGTCCCATCCTTCTTCTTAATAAACAACACTGGTGAACCCCACTGTGACATACTAGGTCTGATAAAATCCTTATCGACTAAATTCTGAAGCTACAACTTTAATTCTTTAAGCTCAGCAGGAGTCATATGGTACAACAGCGTCGATATCGACGTAGTGCCTGGTACCAGATCAATACTAAAACTCCCTCACTGTAGAAACTTGTTCTATACTGTACTCAGAAGCCATACTATTAACAACATATGCCATGTATCCTTGGCACCCTCTCCTTATTAATCTCTAGGTCTCCAAATCATAAATCAAACTACTCGATAAAATATTCCGCTCACTTGTAAAAACTAGTTTTGATCCTCTAAGTCCTCTGAAGACTACCTGTTTACCAAAATAATCCACGGTCACTCGGTGCCTGGATAACCAGTTCATTCCCAAAATCGAATCAATATCCTCCATCCTCAGGAGAATCAAATCAGCTACTAGCTGAACTCCATTTACCATTATCACACATTCTTTAAACATAATCTTCCTCAATAACTTCTGACCCAATGGATGGATTATTATTTCTTGGTCTAAGGGTGACAATATAATACTAGCTTGAAAAGCTAAAACAATGTTAACAAATGATTTACTAGAACCCGGATCTATCAATGCATATGCAGATTGATTGAAAATAGTAACTATATCAGTTACTACATCTGGGTTAATCTGTGCCTATTCCTGGTTCAAAGCAAATACCCTGGTCTGGACTCTATCTCGAGCCCTCTAAGCACCATGGGAAGCTATAGCTAAGCTGTCCATTCCAGATCTTCTACCAACAGATACTGCAAGTTGCTCAACTGGTGGTTGCTAATTGTGTGAGTACTGTCGACCGGACTGACCACCTGTCTCCATTTTGCCCAACTTGGGACAGAAGCTCCTGATGTGTCCTGTCTCCCCACACTGGTGGCACATTGTAATCATAGGACACATTCCCACATGATACTGTCTACAGTGAATACACCTGTCCACCCTCTGATCCTGTCTCGATCCCTGAGTATATTCTTGAGTCAAAAATCTGAATCTCGAGGGTCCTTGACCTTGAGGAAAATGTGATGAGATACTTGCAGGACTAATGGCAGAGGCACCACTAGAGGAACCACTGCTATGACTCTTCTTGGACGGTGAGCCAACCTGTATACTCATATTTCTCCTCTTTTGAAACTGGCTCCTCGATCTTCTCTCTTCTGTCAACTTCTCTACTTGAAGGGCCATCTGAATTATTTTCTTGTATCCCTGGTTTCCTGAAAGCGACATCTTCTCATGGATCTCAAAGTTTAACCCTTCCTCGAACTTGGCGTATAGGCTCTCTTCATTAGTAAACTCTGTCACAAACTCAACCAACTCTCTCAATTGAGTCTCGTATTCTATCACTGTCTTGACCATTTGCTTTAATCTAAGGAAATCCTGCTTCTTCTGATTACAATAAAAGGGGTTGTAATACTAATCCCTGAATTCTTGCACAAAATCGGCCCAAGTCAACTGTGTGGAGGCTCTGACTTGCACATTTGCCCACTAAGTCGTTGCACTGCCCTCTAATAATCTAACAGCCACCTTCAACTTGTATCTATCCTCCAACTCTATATTATTCAGGTCACCCTCTAGCTTCCTAAATCACCTATTGGCTTCTGTCGCATCTATAGTACCTCTAAAAGGTACACTTCCCAACTATCGTACTTCTTTAATCAATTTAGATAACTTTGGGGTCGATCCCAATGCTTCTGCGGCCTGAGCATTCTAATACACCATAAAAATAGCCTATTGCTCAGGAGTCATCGCTGGAGGCATACCCATGTCTGGTTACTGGTATTGAGGAGGAGGAGGCTTATGCTGCTCCTCAGGTTCTGATTAAGTCACATACGAAGTAGCCTCTTCTTCACCAGGTACTACCTCTCTATGTGGTCTACTACGACCTCTTCTAGGTCTTGAAGACATTCTTTCTAGAAAAAGAATACAACATTCAATTGCACGCATTTATTAGGGTGGTGATGCTTTCTATGACTCGACTCACCTAGTCCACTGAAACATTTTCAAAAATCATGAAATCATAAATAAAACTTCAGTTTCCAATATAAAAAACATGTTTGGGTGTTTCCAAATCCATTTAAAGACCAAATGCTCTGATACCACAAAACTTGTCACACCCCAACTCATGGGTCCTACACGTGACAATCACCACAGACTTTCAGGTTATACTCAATCACACAGAATACCCCCTTGTAAGCCTGTAAGGCATTTATCAAAAACCTATTCTAAACATTTTTATAGAGACTTTCAAAGATATTCAGCACCAAACGCTCAAAACTTCTAATAGCTTTTCAATAAATCTCAAGCTCTTTCAACTATAAACGTATATAAATCAATCCATTTGATCAAATAAAGTTCTGTGGGATTCAATCTATCCTAAATACAATTAAAATATTTATTACAAATTCTTTTCAAGTTCACAAATACATCATGTGCCAAAATGAAATAAAATAAAAAAGTCAACAAGCTCCAATAGACTAAGGATCATGCAGGGTGAGTCGACATAGCTTATTCCTGAACTCTTAGCTGAAGAAGCAATCACCACCAATCTGCTACCTAAGTGAACCTGCAACTGATGAGTGAGGGGGGTGAGTATACAGAAGTATACTCCGTGAGTGAACACAAATAAACATAATTAATTAAATATCTACAAATATTGAATAATATGTATTTTATAATATCTGAAAGAGTTTTATAAAGTAAGATTATTTCTCTTAGTTTATAACCTCAAAACCATATAATGAAAATCATTGGGCTGGCTATATTCTCGATGATCTCCCTGGCCAAGGGAATCCCAAAACCATTAGTAGATTTTATATGCAGAGAAAATATGCTATTTTATAAAAATAGATTTAAATGTAAATAGGAAAGCATGCAAGGTTTTTCAAAAAATGTTCCCATCACTAACGTTTTCCTCGAGTAGGCACGGGTTGACGATCGTGACTAACTTGACGATACTCACAAGTGGTCAAATCACAACTCTCATACAATCAACATCTCAATATATATTAGGACCACCTGTGCAGCCTCCACTCACCTAAACAAACTCTCTCCCAGGCCGTCCCTAAGCTATCATCTATAATACTCACCTAGGGTTCACATCCTAGTGAACACTCCTCAGGCTACCACCCTGTAGTTATAGTAAATAACCGGCTCTTATAGCCATTATCACCAATATACAATAGATATATAAAATATAGCCCTCTGGCCTGTCATTGTATAGTCACAAAACATGGCCCACCAATCGTATCATAATATAACAAACATGAAAATTGGCCCACTGACCACATCATCATCATAAAATCATATATATAAAATCAAACCATATCAAGCAACATATATTCATTTCCACAACATGGGGAATCATAAACAAAATCATTTAAAACACTTACCAATCAATATATTTAAGAAAAATAGGATTTTAAATATATAACAAATCAAAATAAGTCCACTCACAGTGTAGGGAGGGTCTACACTTCCTAATTTTCTTCGTTTTTTGAAGCGTCACGTGGATACCTCTTTCGCGTATCGTCGCCTAAACATAGTATTCAAATGCATCAATATACATTTCTAAGGTTTGAATATGACGTGAATGCATAAAATGCATGCAAATCCCAGGTTTCTAAAGTCGAACAAAATATGAAACCATTTAAAACCCTCATTACATGTCTAATTTCCTATACATTTCCACCACTAACTCACATTACAGCTATACAACCATAATTCGGCTCAATTCCACCGTTCTGACTTACGAATCCTACATGCTCATCAAAACAGTAACTCTGATTACTGTTAAGCTTTATCCAATTTCTCTGAATTCACATTTCTAACTTCCTATGACCTTACGAACTTTATTATAACTCAAATAACTCATAAACACTAAAATACGAGCGATAAATCTATCAAAATTACTACGAATATATAGTAAAATTTATATTTATAAAAATTAATAAAATAAAAAATGTAATATACAAACAAACTAGAATCGTAGCTACGAACCTCATGGTAATATTGGTTTGCTTTAATTCTGCCTCAAACTCGAAAAATCCCAAAATGATTCTTGAAACCCTAGCTCCCCTTCTTGGATTTCTGCACTTTCATCGTCAAAATGATACTCTTAGGGAGTTAAACATGCTGAAAATGATTGATAGGAGATGAGAAATCGAAGGTGTGACAAAAATGTATGTGGGAGATAGAGAGAATAGAGAGATCGTGAGAGAGAGAGAGAGAAATGAGAGGGAACTACTAGAGAAAGGGGCTCAACCCTTATTTATAAAATGTCTAAAAAATTACTATTTTACCCTTAAATTTCCTTAAGAAGAATCTTTTAGAAACGGGTAAAATTATCATTTTGCATTGATTCGATTAAACGAATCGGGGGATTCGTTCGAACGAATATACATTCAATTGAACGAACTTATCTTCGATCGAACGATTCTGACACTTTCGAAGTCAGAGAGCTCCCTATATTTTCGTTCGAACGATCGAGCATTCATTCGAACGACACCATCGATTTGATTGAACGAATTGCTATTCGATTGAACGAACTTAGCACCAAAATTTTTCAGAGAGCTCCTCCTAATTTCATTCGAACGATTCACCATTCGTTTGAACGAAATATTCTGTTCGTTTGAACGAATTACTCATTCGTTCGAATGAATCTGGGTCCAGGAGTTTGTTCGAATGATCCATCCTATTCGTTCGAATAAATTGCACATTAACTCCCAAATCCTCCCCTTAATTGAAAAATATCATTGGGATCCCACTCAAAATAAAACTTACTTTTAATTATGTTGAGGTCCCTGCCTTTACGATCCCAAAACTCTATCTTAACCAATCAAATTCTCGAACTAAATTATGAAATCACACCCATAACACACAGTGTACAAGAT